>RJWM01002455.1:0-128652 GCA_004363535.1 Dasyprocta punctata
ATTTCCATGTTATGGTTTATATCTAGAGGCCTATAAGTTTCATGTGCTTATAGGTAGAGCTTTTGAGAGGTGACTGAATCATGGGAGCATGGTACTCATCAGTGGATTAGTCTACTGATAAGTTTATAGCTAAATATGATGTTCGCAGGTGAAGCCTGGGCAGAGGAGGTGGGTCACTGAGGGCGTGGCTTGCAAAGTTTTATCTCTTCCCCTTTCTTCCCTTCATGCTCTGTCTTTGCTTTATGCTTTTCATAAGCAAATCTCCTCTGCCATGCCTCTCTGCCATGCTGCTCTGCCCTGGAAGCCAACTGACTACAGATTTAAACATCTACACATTGTACCATAGAATAAGTGTTTCCTTCTTTAAATTGTGGGTGTTGAATATTGTATCTCAGCAATGAGAAAAGTAATTACTTAGTTGAGACAGATTTTGGTAATGAGAGTGTTTTACTCCTGCAACTACCTCACCATGAAGTTCAGAAGCCTTTATACTGGTTTGCAGGAAGAGTTTGGAAAGGTTTAGAGATGCCAAATGAAGTAGCAGACCTAGAATGCTATAAGCTGAGCTTGGTGGGAGATTCTGGTCAGAGCTCAGAAGATTAGAATGTTGACAGTAATGCAGCCAGAAAAGACCAGGCTGAGAAAGTTTCAATTGGAAAGAATTCTACTGGCAGTTGGACTCCAGACCATGTGTGTTATGCTCTGGCAAAAAATTTGTCTGCATTTTGCTCATGTCCAGAGACTTTGCAGAAAACTAAATTGAGGGTGGCAGACTAATGAATCTAGCTGAGGAAATTTCAAGGCACCCAAATATTTAGGCTGTGGCTTGGGTACTGTTGGGGGCTTTTATCCAGTTCTGTGTTGTAGATCAAAAGCAAATAACACAGCTGAATGATTTTAGAAGTTTTGAATTTGACCCCTCAAAAAAACTGTGGAAAAGTTGAAGCCTGCAAAACAGGAGCAGAAGAGAGGTTGATTGCTGAAAAGATTAACTTTAAAGCAAACCCAACAATTGAATTTTACTACAGTTCAATAGGAAAGATACCTTGAGGGTGTATGAGGAACTAATAAGGCCTCACTGTTTCCAGGCCCAAAATCATAAAGGTAAAGTACCAGTTTTGAGAAGGGATACCTAGGGAACCATGCTCTTCACAAAGGTGAAATGCTTTGGTTTGAGAGAGGAACTCAGGGCAGCATGCTCTAGAAAAGTAGCAGCCCACAGAATTTGTTCATAGAACTAAGCCATCCATGCACTCAGAGACCCTATACAGACACAGTAAAAGGAAGTCTGACTACAGTTCCAACTGGTAGCAGACCATGGTATCATCCATGTGGTACTGTTTCTGCATGTATGCAGAATGTAAAAGTTGTGGGGTCAGGGAGGCTTCCACCCAGATTTTAGAAGAAGGCCTCAAATGCCAGGGAGTGTGCTCCTAAAAGGACAGTATGAAAAGCTGTGAGAGTAAAGCTGAAAGTGCAGTGGAAACCTCAGGATGTTGAAAAAGCCAGGAATGTGGAATATCTGAGGAAAGCTGCAAAGAGTGAGAAAAGCCAGCCTAAGCAAGAAGCCATAAAGATTACAACCACCATCTGCAATGCTGGAGAGGTGGGGTGGCTCAAGCCCTTTGGAGTTCACATCTTGCCACAGATTGTGTCAGATCCTGGGAATGGAAGTAATGGGATTTAATGTTATCCCACTGGATTTGGATCTTGCTTTGGTCCCATTTGTCTCTGTTCCTTTATTTCTCCCTTTTGGAGTAGGAATGTTTATCCTGAGCCATTGTGTGTTGGAAGTGTTTAACTTTCTTTTCATTTTTACAGGAGTTACAGCTAAGAATTTGCCTTAATTTCAGAGGGAACTTTGAATTTAAACTTTTCCACAGTGATGAAACTGTTGGAACTTTGGCAAATCTTAGAAATGGACTAAGTGCATTTTGCATAAAGGAATGTGCATGAGGAATGTTATGTTCTCATGTTCTCATAGGGGATTTAGAGACCATGATTCTCAGGCTGGATTTGTTGAAATGTGATGTGTGTGTGTGGGTGAAGCCTGTCAGAAGAGATGGGTTACTAGGAGTGTGGCCTGCAAGACTTTACCTCATTCACATTCTTCCCTTCACTCTCTCTCTGCTTCGTGCATGTCATGCCATGAACTCTTCTCTACTATGCAATTCTGCTTCAGAGCCAGCAGAATATGGATTGAAAACTATACAAAGTGTAACCCAAAATAAACATTTCTTTCTTAGAATTTCAGGTGTCGGGTATTATGTCACAGCAATGAGAAAAGTACCTAAGACAATACACTATTTGAATAAAGCTGGAGAATATATATTTATCTCTGATAAGAGGGCATCAATAACCTAGAAAATAATCTTTAGCATTTCTTTTAAAATTTGAAGAAGGTAAATATGAAGCCACTTGTCTAAAGAATTTTAGGTACTCCAATTGGACAGTACATAATATATATTTAAACATTATCAAAGATATACTATCAATATTGATTATTTTTAATTTTCTTGGGCCTCAAGTATATTACTGGGAGTTTGGAGTACATGAATTCATAATTTTCCAAGTCTTTACTCTATAGGTAAGGACTGTTTTGAACAGTTGTGTACTATAGGAAGGGATCAAGGAGTACTTTATGAAGTTGATCATGACAGTTTGACTCTCTTCAGCTAAGGGAAGTATAGAGAGCCAAGAGGGTAGAGGCAGAGACTGGGAGTTAAAAGCTACTAAAGTCACTAGAGTAAAGCAAAAATCAAAAGACAAGTGTGAGTAGGCAATGACTCAGTCTGGAACAAAGTTTGGAACAGAATGTGTGGACATGTCAAAGATAAGGCTATAAATGTCAAGATCTGTCCCAGTTTTTCTTTTCTTTTTTTTTTTTTTTTCCGGCACCAGGGATTGAACTCACAGCCTTGCGCCTACCAGGGCAGGCGCTTAAGCCACTGAGCCAAACTCCCGGCCCTGGTTTTTTTGAGGCAGGGTCGCACTATGTAGCTCAGGTCGGCCTTGCGATGCGTTGTAGCCCAAGCCGGCCTCGAACTCACAACGCTCCACCTACCTCAGCCTCCCGAGTGCTGGGATTAAAGGCGTGCGCCACCACTCCCGGCTTGTCCCAGTTTTTCTTTCATGTGGGCCCAGATATGTTACAAAAGAAGACTGAAGACTTTTAAGGATCAACAATGCAGTTGGGGTTAAATTTATTTGAGCAATAATAAGTAATCAAACATGTCATTTTAAAATTAAGTACATAAAAGTAAAATTAAGTACATTAGCAAAGTGAATAATAAAATGATAATATTCATTTAAATTATTTGTTTATGTAGTAGGGAAGAATTTCAGAGTGACAAAAATAAGGAGTATAAACAAAGAGAACAATTTTTGTGAGACAAAATTTCTCTCTTAAGTACTCAATATAAGGAGATAATTTCGTGCCCACCCACTCAACTCCCAGGGTTGACTTAATCTTTTATTCAATACCTATTGAGAAGAAAAGAGGAAAATGGAGGTTATATAATCATAGAATAAGTTTTTCTTTCCATGAGAACTACATAAAGTTGTTGAATTCTTTCAGTTTAATAAGAGTCTTACAGGATATGAGAGGGTAGAGAAATTGGTAGGTCCTGGGATATATGATCTAGATCAAGAGTGACTGCAAGACAAAGGTGGAAAGTTGATCCAAACATGGCCCAGTCAGTACTCAACGCAGTGCTTCCCTGTGATAGCACCCAGCAACTGCTCATGATCCTATTCAGTCTGCCTGATATTCATGGGCCTACCAGTGACCACATCAGTAAGCAGAATGTATCATTTATCTCAAGAATCAGTTAAGTTAGAGTTTTCCATGGATCATAACCACTTGTTGTGTTGTGCTACTTATGTCCTGAGTCAGTCTATATATGATTACCCATGAAGACAACATAACTTTCAATGGATTTGACCACTTAAAACATCCTAAGCATGAGCCCTGGACACCCAAGTAGTGGTAATGAAATAAAGAGGAGAGTAAACTACTGTCTCACTTATGTTTTTGAGTGACTGACAAACCAGATTAAAGTCTTCTATTGAATTGGGACAAAACAGCCATACATTTAACAGAAAATACATTATATTTAATTAACATCAAAAGGATTCAGTACCCCCCAAAAATAAATATTAAAATGCTTAGAAATAAATCTTGGGAAGATACAAGCAATGTGTTGACCCTTGGCTATATCATAATTGAATATTTATGCTAATCTCTTTTTTAAAAATTTTATTTTAAATAGAATAAAACCAAACAAAATAAAACAGAATAAAGCTAATCAAAACAAAACAGTGAAAGTGATACAGGACTTCAAAACAGGATAATAGGAAATCAACAATGGCTACCATAATGCATCTTGTTATCTTCAAAATTGATGCCTATACTATCAGACATAATAAAATCAAACAAAACAGGACAATAAAACCAATCAAAACAGAACATTGAATATAACAAAACAATAAAATGAAACAAAACAAAATAGTGAGAACAATACTGAATTTCAAAAACAGGAGAGAAGGAAATCCCCCATATTTGCAATACTACATATTGTCATCATCTTAATAGACAAATAGACACTTCAGGCCCACAAAGTCAATCAAACAATACAAGCATTAAATTGCTTTTGTACCTCAGTTGTTAACAATGTGGGGAGGAGGAGGGCAAGGCAGCATTTTTGTGTCCCAGCCTGCACACTGGTTGGCTCATAGGAAGGGCTTCTTTTTTTTCTTTCCAGGACCCACATGGCTTCCACCAGCTCATGGTAAGGGCAAATTTGCTTTTTATTTCTCCTCCCAGACCTGCATGGCTTCCACTGGCTCATGGGAAGGGCAAATTGGCTTCTTGTTTCTCCTCCTGGGATGTTAATTTCCTTTAAGATCTTACAACTTACTTTTACCATGGCCCCCCCCAAATATCCAAATGTAAGTAGAATAAAATATTTTAATAATTTATCTAGTCAGAGTAGCAGCATTTAGATTTTCCCTATTATCTCCACAATTCTTAGTTCTGAAACTTTTATGTTCTATATTACGAAACATTAGGAGAAGTGATTTAGGGTTTTCTCTTTTGTGTTGATCAAAGTTAAGTCTCATGAATAAAAATGCTATTTCTTATTTCATGAAAATGTTTTTGTTTTGAGTGATTTTCTATTTTGATTTGTTTGACTGTATTATGTCTGATGATATAAGAGAGCAAGAGGCATTAATGGTAACCACTGTTGTTTTACTATTGTTTTGAAATCCTGTATTCCTTCCATTATTTTGTTTTTATTGGTTTTATTCTTTGCTATTTTGTTTGATTTTATTATGCCTATGGTATGGTCAGTTATTTTGAAGATAACAAGAGGTATTATGGTAGCCATTATTGATTTTCTTTTATCTTTTTTTGAAGTCATGTACCATGTTCATTGTTTTGTTTTGATTGACTATTCTGCTTTATTTTGTTTGGTTTTATTCTCTTCAAAATAAAATTAGAAATAAAATGTTTTAATGAAAAGCTCATCGTGTGAATTATAATAATAGTCATGTTTATGTAATAGTTAAACAAACAAGAGGGGAGAAATATTTTGAGAATTGTGGAGGAAAGACTTTAAAAAATTCACTTTTCCAAGAAGGAATGATATCACTGGAAGAAAATGTCAAAATTAACTTTTTTAGAACTTGAATAAACCAGACTTGTAGAAGTCTAAAAAAAAATAAATAATGAAAAACTACCAAATTTCAAGACAAAAAGTGGTGTCATTTTAATGTATCCTATTTTCTTCTGTTTTCTATCCCAGCTCTGTGAAAAACCTGAAAATGGAAGACCTCACATCTATACCATATGCAAAGCCCAAAAGCCTGGTGCTACTGGTAGAATATGTTTGGAGCTTCCCAAAAGTCCCGTCCCAAGAGAATCATTACTCTTTGACCTGTATGGCAGACAACTTCTTGAAAATCCTAGAGATACCTCTGAGTAAGCAGCCTTATTTCAAGGACATTTGTTTTAAAAAGTCAGTAGCAATTGTTGACTAGCATAATAGCTTGAGGCACTAATACCAGTGCTGACCAAAAAAATACACAGAGCAAAACTGGGCATATGATATCCATAGAGAGTTGAAGCAGGAGGATCTACATGAGTTTGAGGCCAAGCTAGGCTATGTAATGAGTTCAAGGTCAGCCTGAAATATATAAAACAAGAGAACATATGTACATAAAGGGCTATGTTTATGGCCTGAAAAGATCTAGAAAGATCCTCATCTCTCATTTCTGACCTTGAGCCTCTATGCAAGGGAAGGCTATGGTAGTGTTATGAACTAGTTCCTCACATACTGCAAATGCACTACACACACACACACTTTAAACCCTTCAGCAAAAGACTGTAAGTCTTATTGTTTCAAGTTATTTAATGAATCTCAATTTAATCTTCAAATGATCATCAAGTTAAAAGGAGATTTTGATAGTTAGAGAATAAAAATGTCATGAAGTTAATTCAAAAAAGTAGTTAAGCAAACACACACCTGCAGTAGCAGCAGCAGCATAAGCAACAACAGACAACAATAAAAACAAGCTATGAGGAATGAAGAGAGTTTCCACAGTTGCCATATTGTAGTATTTTAAATGCTCAGTTCAAACAAAATATATGACACACAAACAGAAAAGTGTGGCTTAATCACAGGGAAAAGAAGCACAGTAATGGGAATTATCTCTTAGGAATTCCAAATGTTGAGCTTAGTAACAAAACCACACTTTAATTCAGCTATGATGAATAGTTGAGATTATTTTGGGTCCGAAGTAATTGCTAGCAAACCGGTTTTATAGAAATACTGAAAATAAAGGATACTGAATAGTAACTCAAATTCACATGAAGGAATAAATAACACCAGTATAGGTAACTATATACATAACAGAAAGAGAATAAAAATCTATTTTTGTTTTCAAGTTTTTTATTATATTTGAAATTATATTTATATTTTATTTACAAGTCTTATATTTTTATTATATTTGAAACAATAATTATACTTGTTGGAGTGGGCTTATAATTAGTAAGATGTAATTTATATGGCAATAGCAGCAAAAACGAGGGGATGGGAATGGATAATATAAGAACAAAGTTCTTGTGTCCTATTAAAATTAGCTCAAATAGATTGTTTTAAGTTGTTAACCATGATCCTCAGAGCAACTTTTAAAAACTTTCAAAAATCTATGAGAAACAAGAAATTACTGCAAAATGTCTATTTAATAAAATAAGAATAAGCCAGGCATGGTGGTGCATGCCTTTAATCCCAACACTTGGGAGGCTGAGGTAGGAGGAGCATTGTGACTTTGAGGCCGGCTTGGGCTACAACGTGAGCACAAGGCTGGCCTGAGCTACATAGTGCGACCCTGCCTCAACTAATCTGCCTTTCTGGGGACTGTGCAACCAGCGCGGACTTCTGGAAGAGAATGAGAATGGGCCCCTCAAGGACCCACCCCACTGGGCCCGAGAGGCACCAACGCGCAGTCCTCCCCCCAAAGCACCCCCAACCCCCGTAAGCAACCTGCTCTTTTGGAGGTCTGGCTAAATTGATAGCAGCTAAAGAACATTAAGCAACTAAATGCTAGTATTGTTTCACTCATTTTGCAGGCCTTGGGTCGGCAACCTGAGCATCTTTTTGGAAGATGACAGTAGGCAATGTAGCAAATATGGGGGATTCTCTTCTGTCTTGTCTTCGAGGCCCACTATTGTTCTCACTGTTTTGCTTTACTCTGATCATTATTATTATTTTTTTGCTTTATTTTATATTCTGGTTTTATTGGTTTTATTCTGTTTTGTTTTTGGTTCAATTCTACTATACCTGTTGGAATGGTCAGCTATTCTGAAGATAACAAGATATACTATAGTAGCTATTGTTTTCATAGTATCTTTCTTTGAAGTGCTTTACCAGTTCTGTTGCTTTGTTTTGATTGACTTTATTCTGTTATGTTCTGTTGGATTTTACTATCTTTAAAATAAAAAAAAAATAAACATAAAAACTGGGGCTGGGAGTTTGGCTCAGCAGCTTAAGCGCCTGTCTGCCAGGCACAAGGTTGTGAGTTCAATCCCCAGTGCCACTAAATAAATAAATAAAATAAGAATAATTGACTAAGCTACAAAATATCTATTTAATAAGATAATACAAGAATACAAAATAAAAATTATTTAATAAAATAAGATAATATTGTAAGAATAGAGGAACTTTCTTTATACCACCCACAAAAAATAATTCAAAATGAATCACAAACCTAACTAAAACACTTACACCTATAAAGCACATAGCAGAAGCAATCAGAAATCTTCATGACTTTGAGTCAGGCAATGGTTTCTTAGCTATAATACCAATAACAGAAGTGATCAAAGAAAAATAAGATAAACTGCACTTTAATAAAACGTAAAACTTTTGTCCTTTGAGAGCTGTCATAAAAAATATAAAAGCAATACACTGAGAAAATGTTTGATAACTGTCTAGTACTAAGAATATACAAAGAATTAAAACTCAGCAATTTAAAAACTCAATAAATAACCCAATTTTAAAATAATGAAAGCTATATATATTTATAAAGAAGAAGTAATGATGGATATGCACATGAAAAGATGTCAACATCATAAGTTATTAGGAAAATAAAATCAAAATCACAATGAGATTTACCAAGTACATGTGATTATGAAATAGTAACAAGTGTTGGCAAAGATGTGAAAAAATTAATACCCTTGCAAATCTGTTGGTGGTATTTTTAATGATGCAAACAGCTTAGAAAACACTTTGTCAGTTCTTCAAAAATTAAGGAGTTATCATATGACCCAATAATTCTACTCAGTATATACCCAAGAGAACTGAAAATAATCGCCACTCAAAAACTGGCACACAAATATCTACAATAGCATTATTCATAGTAATAAAACAGTGGAAACCATACTAAGATTCATCAGCAGGTGAATGAATAAAATCTGATGTATCAATAAAATGGAATATTATTCAGCCATAAAAAGAATAAGTTACTAATACATGTTTCAATATGAGTGAACTTTAAAAATATTATGCTGAGATAAGCCAGACATAGAAGGCCATGTATTTGTATGATTTGTCTCAAATGAAATGTCCAAAATGAGAAAGTCTACAAAGAAACAGAGTGAGTTCATACTTTCCAGGGGCTAAAGAGAGAAGGGAATAAAGCATGATAGTTGGTATCAAATAGGAGTTTTTAAAGGACAATGGAAAGCATTCTAAGATGAGATAGTATTGATAGCCTCAGAACTCTATGAATACAAGTACAATACTTTATATAGCAAAAAACTGAGTTGTATTCCCTAAAGGAGTCTGTTTTATGTTATCTCGATAAAGTCATTCTTAAAAAATAATGCCCTACTAATTAATAAATTGAAGTGGGTAGGAGAGTGCGGGCTCAGGAGACTTATTCTCCATTCACAGGAGGAGAATTAATGAAAAATTGATTTCAAAAAAGTTTTTGATAGGACCAAGTATCCCACATGTCTACTCTGGCACACCTGAAAGAAATCAGTGGTTCACAATTACTGAAATGATTTTCCATCATGTGTATTGATTTTCTAGTAGAATAGATTAATGATAAATTACATTAATGATGAAGGCTGCACTCCAGCAATTTGGCTCTTGTGTACACTAATGCAGAAAAAAGAAAAACATGGTTTTGTTTTTTATTTCAGCTTGATGTATGTAAAAATTCAGGAGAACAATGTAAAGTACTATATTGACAATGGTTATCAAACAGACTAATCACTAGTGTTTTCTGAAATACAATACTGTATTGCTTCTCGGCCTTTTGGCTAAGATCAAGTGAAATACAATATTATTTGCTTATTTAAAATAATAGTTGATTTATTATTTGATTGATGTACTGGCTCTATAGTATTCACTACAGTCCCTAGTACAAAACCTTAGATAATATAAAATTCCAGAATACTTACAATAAAAAATATTTGGACATTTGCATAAAATAGACAAACAAACCCCAAATATTGTAAAGCATATTCAATGGAGAAGAGCTCTAGATATCTATAAGATCGTGAGAAAAATGGATCACACAAAGTGGCACACTATCATTTGTTCTTAATTCTATTATTGAATCTGGTTATAACTATCCTAATGAAGGTAAACGTTTTTAAAAAATAAAACAGGAAGAAATATTACAAATAGAATCTCAATAATAAAAAATTTCTAGTGATCTCTAATTAGCTTCAATTTCCTTTTTATATTGCTTTTTATTTAAATTTTTTATTTGTACATGTTTATAGTACTTAATTATTACATTCCTCATAGGAACTTGGTACATGTACACAACACATCACAATTCCTTTTTTTTATCTCATCCCCCTCTCCTCCCTCCTCCTTTCTTCCATCGCTTGGTCCCCTTCTAAAATGCAAAGATTTATCTTGCCATCCAGTTTCTTACTGTAAAAATTATTCCAACTCCTTTTTGTTAAGCAATTAAGTGGAATTCAAAATTGACCAAGTGAAATAGGAAGATTTGAAGTAATTCTGTATCCTAAGACAGGTTCTAAATTTTTCCTGAAATTGCAAACAAAACAAAACAAAACAACAAAAACAAAACCAAAAAAACTAAATGCTCATCAGTCAAAAATAATTAAAAACAATCAAAACAGCAAATTAAAAAGTGAGTCAGTTTTTGCCCTACTTTCTAAAACACAGTCACACACATATCTCCACACATAATCCACAATATGAAACTGGTTTATGTGGGGACACAAACAGAAGTTCTTCAAGAATTATTACCTATTTAGTTAGATGTCTCACAAAAGAAGTAGTAAGTATTGCTTGAATGATATCTTATAATTAATTTAGAATTGCCCTATTATTATTTTTGAACTTCACAATTTTCCCACTATGAAGGATGGCCCAATATCTCTAATTTATCATAGTTTTACAAAATACAGAATTTCATAATAGATTTAACTGCTAAGAATGCAGCCTAAGTTCAGAATAATTTGGAATTTTATTTGGGACAACGTTTAGACAACTTGCTTTATATTATGCTAATATTTTAATTCTTATTTATTTGTAGCAAATACACACAAATATTAGAATAAACCTCTTGGACACATCTGTTTCCTGTTCATTGCACACATCATGCTGTAAGCTTTTGGAATGAAAAGTGGAAATTACAAACCTCAAGAAATGATGATAGCAGCCACGGTGATATTTTATGGTACTCAGTGGTAATGTGGAAACTGAGTATCTCAAAGCCTTTATAAAATAAAGCAGATCTTTGGTTGTATTCACTTAGGTATTCAGTTAGGAAATAAACCTTTCAGGGATACAGTTTCCATCATTGTTTTTTCAAGAGAGAATGGCAAGCCATTATTTTAAATTTTATTACTTTTTTATTCTTTTTAAAAAATTAATTAAATTTATTGATACATTTTAGGTTAACATAAACAATCACATTCATCATAGAGAATTTGTTCCTGTACATGATATATCTGGATTCCTTTTTTCCCCATCTCTCTACCCTCTCTTCAACTCTTCTCCCTCTCTTTATTTACAAAAGCTTTGTTTTCATTTTTTCCTTTTTTTCTCATTTTTTCTTTTCCCTTTATTCCTTTCCCCCTTACCGTCCCTAGTTCCTCTTTCCATTTGAACATTTTCTTCATATTTCACAATATCTATTGCACATTTTGGTCCTGATTTACACTTTTGGTTTCTTGAAAAAAAAACTGTGATTTTAAAAAAATGCTAACATTTTTTATATATGTGTACAAATTGTTTTTAATAATTTTATGATGCTGTCAAAAGTTAATGCTTGCATGTGTTCAATAGATATTATTTTTTTTTCTTTTAGGTAACACAGTTAGCTGAAGCACCAGAATGCTTTCTAAATAGGTGAACAGCTTTTGAATAATAGAATTATTATGCGCAGGTTGCTAACTTTTTATTTGGAAAAATGTTCATTGAAGTTTACTATTTGATTTTAATTACCCAAAATAAGAAATCCTAATGTAATTATTAAAATCTAAATGAGGGACCTAAGAATTATATTGTTTTGATAAGACAGCATGCCTAACTTTATTTGAAATGAAATGTGGTATTTCAACAGATATTAGATAACAAGAAAAAAACTACTGAGACAAAGAAGATAATGCCTCTATTTACTATTCTCTTCCTTCCTTCTCTTTCTCACCTCCTTCAGTGGGAGATTTTTGCAATTTTTGGTTTTAGATTCTTTTCTATAGAAAACCAAAATCTCTTAATAGGAATGAGGCATTTCTGGTCATATATTTAAACATGTGTATACCTGTATGTGTACACACTGTTAACCTTGTACTAACAACAAGTTGAGAGTTAGCTTAATATTCAATAAAGGAGATATTTACAGAAGTGGGACGGTGCAGAGGGAATCAGTCAGGTGTGTTAGGTCACAAGCTGTTTCCGCATTTAGCCCTCAAGGTGCAAAGGAGAGAGAATGTGTTACCAATGAGAGGTGGGGTGTTAGGAAGAAGCAGGTGTCCAACCAAGGCTGTCCTTGCAGAAGCAGAAAGTCAGTGGGGATGGGAGTGAATTCGAGGGAGATGCGGAGCCAGGAAAATCATAAGAAACATCCCCATGTCTGTCTTTCTCTGCTCGCCAATATCCTGCTACTAACTGTTACACCAAAAGACAAGGGGACCCAGGAATGCCATTCATAAGGGTCAGTGTCTCCTGTAACAGAGTGGGAGAAAAAGGGAAGAGAATGTAAGTGTGTGTGTGTGTGTGTGTGTGTGTGGTGGGGTGACAGCAGCACCAAAAGCAGATGATCTAACGCTCATATCCAGTGCTTTATTTTCCTAGTTTGGCTGCCTTACTGGTGAATTGATCTCTCACACTCTTGATTGTTTACTTACATACAAAAGCATTCCATGCACCATCTGTGGGACCGCCGGAACAAAGCAGGAAGGGCCTTCCTCTACGCCTGCGCTCTGCCCCTAGACTTCAGGATTTTGCTACTGGTAATTGGGAAAGATGGATATTTTCCTATCAGTTCCTCTAAATTGTGTTTGATATTTTATAATTAATTTAAAATTGTTTTATTAATGCTTTAGAACTTTACAGTTTCCTCATCATAAAGCCTAGATAAATTACTCTAATTTACTTTAAGAAACTCAGAGCCACATAATAAATGGAATTGACCAGGATGAGTCAAAATGAGAGCAGAAATTTTCTTGAAGGATTTAACCCCATGAATTCATCTATTGAACTCGCATTCCTGAAATAACTCAGTCCTTTAGAATGATCAACTCTGTCAGCCCTGTCAATGAACTTCAGTTAGATCAAGACCTTGTATATCATACTGGCCTTCATTTTAAGACTGGGAAAATCTTCACATAGGTGCCAGGTGTCTTAGTTGTACTCAAAGTGCATGCCTGTAATCCCAGGGCTCAGGGAAACTGAGGCAGGAAGATTACCAGATTGAGCTCAACTTGAACAATTTAGTAATATTTTGTCTCAAAAAAAGGGAGGGCATGGCGAGGGTTGCAACTAAGTGCCAATGTGCTGGGTTCAGTCACCATGCCAGGAAGGGAAAGAAGTATGGGCATACATATTCTAGCTGAGCAAGAGCTCATTAGGTTAGAAAGGCTCTTTCCAAGACTCCAAAATAGCACATGTTTATAAAAATGTTTCTGTGGAATGAAAAAAAAATTCAGTAACTGATCTTTAGTACTAGAAGTTCAGATCACATAGACACTTCTGTACATATTTGAAATGAAGCTTCTGCTGCTAAATTTGTATATAGCTCACTCAGGTTCTCATTTTAAGAAAGAAACCCCTCTCCTCCACAGGCACTGCTATAATCCCTAAGAATGTAACTGTTTTGTATCGTGTGAGCATGGACTGACTTGAAGATCATTTAATATTATTAAACATCATTAATAAACCCATGTTTTGAAGGTTATTTAGATTCACCTAAATGGTCATGAAAAAAGTTGTGGGAAACACATAACAACTAGCTACTATATTCTACTGAATGACACCATTAATCTAATGTTACTCTATTGAGCAGAATTAAATACTTTCAAAATTTGGAGAAAATTTAAGATCAGTAATTTGACTGCTATTATTCCATTACATTCCTCTGTAGATATTCCTTTCTGCTAAAAAAAATAGTGATAAAATTGATAAAAGTTCAATAGAAAATTGCTTATGAGGATTCAAAACTCAAAAGGAAATTAGGACATTAGAATGTTCTAGTAGTGAGAGAGCAGGCCTTGAGATTCTGCTACTTGATGGCACTGTTTCCAAAATTATCTCATCTGTCAAAATTTATATAAAGAAGGATCCTGAAATCTCATTTGACATCCTCTGGTCTTTAAATGCATATTTTCATGGTTCATTGATGAGAATTTACTATCAGGCCCTCTTTTAATTGTTGCTAAGAGATGAAGGGGCACAGAGACTAATGGTGAGATGCATTAAGGGGGTCTGGTGCTCAGTCAACAGAAGTAGATGGAAATTTGTTCTACTTAAAAGCACCACTACTTGTGAAGAAAGCACAAGGGAACATTAGAAATGTTTTCAATGTAGCCCAACCAAAATGTTCATCTGGAACTTTTTGTTTCTATTGTGAAATCCCTGAGGTCAAGGTGACTGCAAATCAGTGTTTTTATTTCATTTAGGTGAAGCTGATAAAGACCTGGATTGCAAGGGGAAGAACAGTGACAGAACAGGGGAGGAAGTCAAGGACAGAGGCATTCTCACGACAGAAAGAGGCTGAATTGGAAGACCATCTTTATTTGAAAGTAATTTGAAGCTATAATTTAAAACCAGTAATTCTCTTTCTGTCTCTCTTCCTCTCTCTGTCTCTCTCTCTCTCTCTGATATTCAATAAACATTTTAAATCTACTTATTAGTAAAAATCTACCACTTCTGTTATTCAAAACCTGCAACAAATCTTGAGAACTTAAAATAATAGATTATAAAGAAAGCTTGCACTTTAATTTCGAGTCAATAGAATAATATATAATTAGGTAACACATGCTATACTCAGAGCTTTAATGTATACAGCATTCTTAAAATATTGATCACTTAATGACAATTTTATTTCTTTAATAAAGTTTGTTCATGCTGGTGTTTATATATACATATTAGATATTCTGTTGTATATATAAAGGAAATAATTATCAATGTGTTTTACAGAGATAACGTTCCTAGAAAAAAGCCATGACCTGCTCAGAAAGTTTTGGCCAGTCACACGGTGACAGAAAAATTCAGCCTTGTAAACAAGGATTTCTGGAAGCTTGATATACAAGGTCCTCCACCCATTTTCCTGTCACACAGGATGTAATGGCTTTTGTTGAAATGCAATGTGACACTAAAGAGCTGGCGACCACTGCATGTTTTGCTTATTATTTGGATCACTCCATAGAGTGACATTTACAGGAAATCAAATGACCTTGACTAGATAGAATATACTGAGGTTAAATAGCAAAATATAGTTTGACTTTGTTATGAAACTTTTCAGGCACACAGGTTGATGTTTTATACATGCCAAGAAGAATTTGTTCTTAAACTCTGACATTTCTAGTTCAGTTACACATATCATAATTTTATATGAATCAGTATTATGACCCATGACATATCCTCATTTAATCCATGTCTCCTAACAAAAAGGTCTGCCAGAACAAGCTGTCACTTCAATTCTGTCAAGTTTCTTTTTCAGTGTTGATGACATCAAGGGAGTGCAATAAAACCATTTAATCCAATAGCTTATCAAATCACACTGTATTGCCATTTTATTAAATATTAGTCTTAGAATCAACATTTTACATTCTGCCTATTTCTCTTGTAGTCCATGTTATGATGGAGTTCTAATTTGGAAATCATTGGTTAATAAAAGTGATTGTCTTAGTCACAAAATACTCAACACCCACAATTTAAGAGTGGAGAAGTTTATTCTGACTCATAGTTTTAGAAGTTTTAGTCCTTGGTTGGTAGACTCTAATGCAGAAACAGTATAGTGAAAGGGCCTGCTGTGGAGGAAAGCTCTGCAAGCTGTGGTGGCCAAGAAGGAGAGAGAGAGAGAGAGAGAGAGAGAGAGAGAGAGAGAGAGAGAGAGAGAAAGAGAGAGACAGAGACAGAGACAGAGACAGAGACAGAGAAAGACAGAGACAGAGACAGAGAAAGACAGAGAAAGACAGAGACAGAGAAAGACAGAGACAGAGACAGAGAAAGACAGAGACAGAGAAAGACAGAGACAGAGAAAGACAGAGACAGAGAGAGAGAATGGAATAGCTACAGAGAGGGAGATAACTTTCCAGGTCACTTTCCTGGTGACCTACCTGCAACCAGTCCCCACTGTCTAATAACACCTTTAGTTCTGAACTTAATTGTCTGGTTAGTACAAAATAGCAGTGATCCAACCATTTTCCAGAAACTTTACCTATGGACATATGAGGCCTTTGGGGGGTACCTCAATTCTAAACTATAACAATAATTAAACATTTCTATTCTATTAGCATTGATTGAGTCCACAACAATATGGCAGGATTGGGTAGAGAGGAAATTGTGTAACTTTGTGTGCTGTACCTTTTAAACACTATTCTACTTAGTTAAATTGTTACTGCTCTCAGGTAAGAGAGTTGGCACACATATTCATTCATTCATTCATTCTACAGAATTTATTTGGGACCTACTGTATCCTAAACCACTTTCAAGAATTAAATAACATAGACAAATTCTCTTTCTTTATGAAGCTTAGCTTTTGTTGCGAGGAAATAAGCAACAAACAGTAAAGGAAAAAATGAAAAAGCATGTCCTACAAGGATAAATATTGCAAGATGACTGCAGTAGGTTCATAGTGACCACCACTAGGATAGTCAGAGAAGACTTGTCTGAGAAGTGACATTTAATATGCTTTGCAAATGATAAGAAGTTGGCCTTGTGACTATCACATAGGAATCATAGAAGTGTACATGAAAAATAAGGACAAAAGTAAAGTTATATAAAATCTCTCTGTGTCACAAATTTCCCCTCTGTGGTTCCTTCGTGAAAGTGTATCACTTTGTTCAATGAGACTGGTGAATGTGTGTAGGTATTAGGCAAAAGTGACATTAGGAACATAACGCCATAGGAAAACTGTATGGAAGAAGAGCTAATTATAGAGATAGATGCAAAGTAAAAATGAATCATGGCATGGGTATGTGGAGGCTATAGGAAAAATAATAAACATGAAAATTCAATAGCAGCTCCTTTCTATTAATTCTCTATCTACTGAACCTGGAAATGGAAAGCATTTTTATATATAGGTCTTCAAAAACCAGCATAGACTGTCTTCCCAAGGAAAAGAGGAAACTGGTAAGAGATTCAGATCACTTTGTCTGCAGGGTTATTAGCATTTTATTCAAAATCTACCTTCTGAAAATAATTTTAGAAGACCAAGCTAAGTATACGTGTCTAATAGTCAAGTAGTCTTTAATTAACAAGAACAGGTAAGTAACAATTCAGTTATACATATCTTGACCCTTCACTACTGATTTCTTTCTGCTCCACTGTCCTTTCTCTCTCTTAACTCCCTTCCTCTCCAACTCCCTTCGTCTTTTCTTTTCTCCTCTCCTTTCTTCCTTCCTTCCCTCCTTTTTTCCTTGCTTCCTTCTTCCACCCCTTTCTTGTTTTTCTTTATTAGTAGACAGATATGAAAATACAATTTCTTTTTTAAATGGTAGCTTCTCTATTTTTTGCATAACTCTAAATGTAGGGCCTCTACAGAAGCAAGACTCAGTGGGAAACATTTTCCATCTCAGAGTCATTTGTAAATGGCTCTTACTAACTGGATGAAAAACGTTGCTGCAACAAATTTGATCATTAAGTGGAATGAATCATTTTACTTTACAACTCAAGTAAAAAATAAAACTGTGGATTAACTGTTTTCCATTTTCTACTTTGAGATAGAAAGTGAAGTTACAAAAACAACAAACAATCAACCAAGTTAATCTGACTTATATTCAAAGTTCAGCACGATGTCAGAAGACTCTAGAACACTTGGTAATGTGTCCAATAGGAAAGAAACTTTCCTGGAATTTAGAACTGGAGTGTAGAATTTGTTAGTATTTTCAGAACCTAGGGACTTAATTTTAAATGTATGCTTATAAGGGTTACTCTTAATCTAACCTTCCTCAGAGGAAAAAGGAGAGGAAAAAAACATTTCTCTTTTATACATAAAAACTCATTTCCATGCATATTTTAAAAAACATAATAATACTGCACACTATATGGATGCTTTTTTAATTATGTAATTTTAGTATGTAATCTTTTTAAATTATAAACATTTTATGACATTGACTATACACTGACATGATCATTTTTCATTAGTACATTTGTTTGGTTTACCATGTTTTATTTTTCTATTGGTCCCTCAAATCATTTCAATTTTTGTTATAGTGAACAATGGATATATTTATGTACCTAGTCAGGAGTAAGCAGAGTATAATGAACGCATATATGCTGAACATTTAATTCAGCCTACAGAAGTCAACAAAAGCTTCTCAGTTGAAACCTCTAAGGTGAGATCTGAAAGCTGAGATCTGAGAAGCTCATTTGTAAATGATTAGAGAGATAAGAAGACCACAAATGGACTATCATTTGTCTTTATTTTTTAATCCTTCTGTGATAATTAATTTAATAGAACATTCTTCAAATAACTTTTTATTCTTACTCTCAGAATTAAAAAATAAATACCATGTTGAACTCTTTTCCTCTTTTTTCCTTCTTTTTGTATTATTAATAAAAAGGCCATTATTTGCATAGGAATAGTAAAACTTGCTCTCCTTTTATTTCTGGATAAAACTGAACCCATTGATTGTGTAACTAGTCGCTTGAATTTTCTACAGTATCGTATTTCACAATAGTTTCATTTAATCAGGTATAATGAGTTCACCACTAGCAAGTAAGTGTTGTACTTTCTATACAGAATCAATACCTACAAACCCCCTCCACCAAGAAACTAGTCAAATACCTGTTCTGTGGTTTATAAAGTCTTATAGGTTATAAGTAAGACCACTTCTTTGCAGTTCCCAAAGCCTGCATATCTGGAGGATCTTGAAAAAATATCATCTACATTCACCCCATCTTTGCTTATTAGAATCCTAATTATCCTTAAGATCCCATTTCCAGTGTCATGTTCTTCTTAGAGTCTCAAGAAGTCATCACAGATCACAGGAATTATTAATTTGAGGGCCAAGTAGTTAAGAAGACCCAAGGCATTGTAAAGACCAGAAGAGGAAATAGTAAATAAACACTAAAGGTAAGAATCAAATATCATGATTCCAGCTAGAGGGAAAAAAAAAACTAATTAAAGACCCAACATGAAAGATATAGTCACAGGTTGTACCACAATTGTGGATAAGGCCCATGCCATGAGTCAGAGAAAATATGAAGGAGATGAGAGATGGGGTAAAGGTAGGAAAGATTGAGTAGATGGATCAAACATGGTCAAGGTATATTACATACATGCACCAATTCCCCAATACAGGTATAACTATTATGTGTGCAAATATACATTAATTTAAAAAAGGAAGAGAAAACAAAAGTTATTCCAAGTATTAGGTTAATCCATTATTGTATATACCTACCTAAAGGGTTTTCTCCCAGCATGAGATCAATCATAATATGAATAAAATATTGCATCTTTTCTTAAACATCAAAAAATTAAAGTAAAATTAGGTAGTATGATTCTTGGGTCACATATAGCAATATAGTAACTTAGCTGACTTTAAAATAGTGCTTCTACCTTCTTTCACTTCAGTCATGAGTCAAATAAGCACGAATCAAATAGGGAATCAGTCATGAATCAAATAAGGAATCAAAGTTAGATTAATATTTACTTATTGTAGGATTTATTTTAGGATTTTAGAAACTGGTTTGTGTAGGTCTGAGGAAGTTATTGAGATGTGATAAAATACATTTGTAGGATTTATTTTAGGATTTTAGAAACTGGTTTGTGTAGGTCTGAGGAAGTTATTGAGATGTGATAAAATACATTTGTCTGTTGCTTGTATTGTATTTTGGGTAAGGGAGATAGTTGACATTATAGCAAATAAGAACAGCAGCATAAAAGAAACAAATCTACTAACACTTGGGGAAAATAAGAGGAGTTAGAATTTGCAATGAAATATTCTAAAGCAAATCCATTCTTGCCTCTTGACTCCCAGCGCAAACAGTCTGAAAATTTTAGCAATATTTTAATAGCAGGAAAGTGAAATAAGAATATGCTACCAGCAAGAGAGCTGAGACGTTTACTTAAATCTTGAAAAATTGATTTCACTTCCTTCAGATGAAGCACTGTGATGAGAGACCAAAGGAACTCTCAGCACTTTCTTTATAGTCCATAGAATGTTAGTGTGTTTACTGTTCAAATTCTTTTCACAGGTTTTGCACCAAGTTTTCCAAGGGGGGTTTATATCATTACATAAAAACCACCACCATCACCACAACAACAAAATTATCAAGACTATACATATTTTCGCCTGATTTTACTATAAATCCAGGAATTTCAAGCAATGTGTGAACAAACTCTCAAGTTTTGTTGTCAGTTGGGAGGTGAAAGTATGTTGAAAGAATTCAAAACATCTGTTGATATTAAGGACTTTTTATAATTCAGAAACTCTGTAAGAAGCAATTTCTCAGAAATTATAATTCTTGTTTCTTACTAGTGTAGGAAAACAATGCCACTGACTAAATTTAGAACTGAAGAAAATACAAACTAGATAAGGACAGCACTGCTTTCTGGAAGGAAGTGAAATATTCAGATTCAAATTGGACATGTAGGTTGAAAAAATAGGCATTTGCTTCCTTTTTTTGATGTAGTCTGGGTTAAGTATATTCATAGATTACCCAGATTTGCAGCTATGTTGGTGTAAATTAAGGTCTACTTTCAGAGGAATGCCTCAAGTTATAAAAAACATGAAACACTCTGTAACTTTGGCAGAAGTCATTGGCAGATAAATCTTAAAATATTTCCAAATAATCAGAAATTTGGTATATGTAGTTTGGTAACTCTTGAATTTTAAAAATGTATATCAATCTTATGATAAATGAAACATTCAGCTGTGGGGCCAAATACCTAGAAAAGTTTCCAAGATAAATCTGAAAGTCATCTTTGTCATGTTAAACTAGTTTAGAATTGGGAAAAGTACTGGAAAAAATTCTTGAGTCCTTCTTTAAATGCAGACACTGCATTCTCTTTATTTGATTAAAATAGTCACTTAGTAGAAATGGGTAGACTTAAAACAAAATCCACATTTAAACAATTGACTAATCAACTTTGTATGTTTTGGCCTTTTATTGGGATTGGTTTTTACCAATTTTAGGTTTATACTTGTGGATCTCTGGCTATATGATTATTTTTGAAAAAGATGTAGGGGTGACCCAGGTATAAGCTGCTCAGGATAAAAATTTCTCTGAGATGTGAAAACAATGAAACAAACAAAATCCCTCTTTTTCACTTATCGTATCAATCTGATTTCAGCAAGTGTATGAAAAAGAATAATCCTTTGGTCACAAAAGCAACTTTAATGAACATTAATCCATTATTAATTTCTTTATGTACAACATGGTCTGATTTTATTCTCTTCTGTGCTTCTCTCTGATGGTCTCTTCTTTTCATACTTTGCTTGGAGAATTTAATAAACTTACCATTGACATTTAATGAATAAAACATAAAATATTAGCACACCAAAAAGTCAGAAGGGAGCAAATCTTGCCTTAGAGAAAAGCCAGGACATCTCCTGACTCATTCTTTGAGCTGCACTGCCCTTGGGTCAAGTGCTAGGCAGTGTCATCACAAGTGATTCCTCTGTGAGGAATATCTCAAGGCTATTTTGTGGGACGTGAAATTTATGGGGCCTATAGGGGTTATTGCATGGGTAGTCGGTGAGCAACAAAGACTGAGACCTGAAGAAAGACATGAATGTCTTTCATAGGTTAGGAGTCTTGGCAACTCTATTCTGCAAAAGAAAAATCAAACAGGAAACTAATGGATTTCAGTAACTATAAACTGAGGTAGTAGTGACAGCTGTAAGACAGCAATCATAAAGTCAAATAAACCCCTGGACTTATGAATGAAAAAGATCCATCTATTTCTGTACACATATACATCATATGCACAGTAAGGTATATAGAAATATTATTTTCACAAAATAAACGTTATTTTTCTCATTTTGCTTTAAATTCATTATCTTCTTTATTTAGTTTTTTCCTCCAATTTTGATAGTGACATGGTATAACAGAAAAATGTTTTACTATAATATAACACAAATCAAATTATGTAGCAATGAGGTTAGCGTTTACTGACTAAAAGGACAAAGAAAATTGGAGCAAATGGAAATTTGATGAATTTTTTAAAGGCAAGATACTGTTGCGACTTGATTCAGCTGAATTTTGCTCTTTAAGAATGAAGGTTTAGTGATACAAAATATTCCAGTAATTAAAAAATACTTATAACTTTGCAACATTTGAAAATCGGAGATCATCTAGTTTATATTTATTACTTTTTTTAACCATACCTTCTTCCTCCAAATTCTGTAGTAGATTTTCAAGGAAAACCTACTAGGGGACTTGAAGCACATGATAGGACTCTACTTCATGATCATGTCTGAAAGAAGATGTGATAAAAATCTTTTTATATTTTTTAGAAGTTTTTTTAACTTTTTAAAAAAATTATATTACTTATTTGCTTCCTTGGTGTGATGGTTCCTTTTATATAACTGTTTGGCCTCAGGATATGTGGAGATTTGGACAAATATTGTTGTGGTTGTGCTTGTCAGGTGTTTATAAATGAGATTAACATAAATTGTAGACTGTGTAAAGCAAACGACCTCATCCAATGTGTGTAGGCCTCACTCAATCAGCTGGGAGCCCAAATAGAACCAAAAGCCTGGGTAATGGGGAACTCCTCCTGTGTGCCTCCCTCTGCACTGGGACATCAACTTTTTTCCTGCTCTCAGACTCCAATTGAAATTTCAGCTCTCAGACCTTGAATTTACTGGCTATCAGATTGGAACTGCGTTAGTGGCTTTTCTGGATCTCTAGTTTCTTTTTTTGTAGCAGATTAGGGAACTTCTCAGCCTCTATCAAAGCATGAGCAAACTTCTTTTTATTTTGTGTGTGTGTGTGGCACCGGGATCAAACTCACAACTTCACACCCGCCAGACAGGTGCGTAAGCCATTGAGCCAAACTCCCGGCCCTAGTTTTTTGAGGCAGGGTCACACTATGTACAAACTTCTTATAATAAACCACTTACATATAAAGATATAAATCTTTCTACATACTTACCTACCAATCTATGGTCATACCTGTACTTGCTTGCTTTGAAACTCATCAAATTTGGTACTTGATGCATTTTAACGCAAAATGTTTGTCCCCGTACTTGTTTGGTACTCGGCGTGCAAGTCCTTTTTCAGCCTCCCCCAGAAATTTAGTGTCTCTGTCTCTGTCTCTGTCTGTCTCTGCATCTGCCTTTCTCTCTCTCTCTATCTCTCTCTCTATCTCTCTCTCTCTCTCCACTCTTCTGTTCATTTGGATAAAGAACTGAAGAACTCTGGGTAATATACATAGAAACTAGGAAAATAGACTTGTTTCAGGAGTTAGAATGCTTAGTGCCAGAGACACTCAACTACTCAACAGACTGATTGTTGAACAGGAAATCCTCATATAATAAAGCATATGCTGAGAATTTCAAGAATCAGATTGAAACCTTGACATTAGAAATAGGAAAGAATATTTTTCAAATTATCCGTTTTTGTCATTAACTTTGTGACTTTGGGAAAGTAATTTCTCTTAGATATAAGTTACTATATTTTAGGTATTTAGGGGCTTAACATAATAAAATCTGTAACTAGAATTTTATTTTCAAGTTTTCATATGTTTTTAGTGGAATACTATGTACATTTTATCTTTCAGTTGTCAGCTAAAATATTTATTGATTTTTGATATCCCTTAGTGCTTTTTAGTTGGTAAATGATTATAACGCCAAAGTCATGAGAGAAATATATGGAAGAAAAATTTAATTGAATAAACTTTTTAAATTAGTTTTATGTTTTCTGAAAATCACAAAAACTTTCATTACTAGATTTTATGGTGAGAAAGTCTAGTTTAGCTATTGTGAGAATGTAGTTTGAGGATCGTGGAATAGGTGTTCCCTAAGGCTCCTGCTAGCTGTAATAGTTCATACATCTACCTTTTTTTTATTTTATAGAAGGATAAAACAATAAAAACAATGATACAAACTTTCAAAACAATATTGTAGGAGAGTAACAGTCATTAGTACATTGTGTATTTTCTCCAAAGTAGTTGCTCATATTACAAGATATAGGCATGAAAAATTGATCAAACAATTACTTTTCAATGAACTAGTAACAATTAGTAGTATAAGTAACAATTTTGTGTGTGTATATATACATATGTATGAGATCAAGCAAAATCCATGTACTCTTAGTTGGAAAGAAATACTCTTACAAACAAAAATAGCTCTGGGACATTTTCTGTTAATTGAAATTGAGGAAAGAAACATTTGAGGGCAAGCAAAATAGCTTGAGTGCACACAAACTTTTCTCCTATAACAAGCTTTAAGAGGTTTATCAAACTTCTCTTTAATCATGACTCTATGGAGTAAGTTTTGTGATTTACTTTATTGATTTATTTCAGCATCTTTACCTATTAGAAAATTATCTATGCTGGAAGTAAAGCAATGAACAACGAGAACAAATTTTCCTTCTTGTTTTCTTTTTGGTACATGGATACTGAACTCATGACCTCACACTTCCCAGGCAGGTGCTTACACCACCGAACTAAATCCCTGGCCTAAATTTTCCATTTTCATGAAGCCTATATTTTAATGGAGAGAAATAGAAAATCAATGAAGTTTGAAAATAGTATGTTAGTGGCAAGTTTCATAGTGAAAATAAAACCGAAATGAAGGAGTTTATAGGATGGAGGATGTGACAGGAAGTTTAAGATAGATCAGCAGAAATTTCACTGTGAAAATGAACAAAGATGAGAAGAACTGTCTTTGCCAACTTGGGCTGCTATTAAAAATTATCATGGACTTAGCAACAAATAATTATTTGTCACAGTTTTGAAGGCTTGAAATTCCATGATTAGGGAGCAATCATATCTAGTTTCTGGCAAATGATCACTTCCTTTTCAGCAAATGGTTGTCTTGGTATACTCACATAGTGGAGAGCACTGAAAACAATGGATCCTGGATCTTTACATCTTTCCATATGGGTACTGATCTCTTTAAAAGAACCCCACTCTAACATCAGATTCTAACCCTAATCACCTCCTACAGACCCAAACTTCAATTACCTTCATATTAAGAATTAAGTTTAAGCACATGTATTTGCAGATGAGACACAAACATTCAGTTTATAATCAAGTCCATGTAGGAAGCTCTGAGGCTAGAGCACCTCTGTGACTTTCAGGAGACTGGCTTATTTAGATTTGAATGATCGTGGCACATTTAAAAGTTTGTTATAAACCAGGTGTGGTGGTGCGCACCTTTAATCCCAGCACTTGGGTGGCTGAGGCAGGAGGAATGTTGTGAGTTTAAGACTAGCTTGGGTTACAAAGTGAGTTCAAGACCAGCCTGAACTGCATAGTGAGACCCTGTCTCAAAAAATAGGGCCAGGGACTTAGTTCAGTGGCCTAAGCGCCTGCCTGGAAGGCTTGAGGTTGTGAGTTAGATCTCTGGTGCAAAAAAAAAAAGTTGATTATAATGTGGCAAGTGTTGAAGAAAAAAGAGTAGCAAGAAAGTAATAGCAGCAATCCTAGTGTGACATGATAGTGGTTCCGACCAAGGTGGAAGTAAAAAAGGTTAGACTTGGGATATATTTTAAGCATAGAGCTAGCAGCAGATGTTTATTTGGAGAGGTCAGATGTGGGCTGTGAAAGGGAATTGTCGAATGTGACTTCAAGGTCACCAAAGACAAGCTCTTCCTTACTTGCAATTATTCCTATCCCAATACCAACATTTTGTTAAACTTGCAATTATAATACATTCTTGGGAGTTCATTGCTAGTAATCCATTTTCTTTACTCTATTTAAGAGAACAAGCTGATTAGAAGCAGGACTCCATTCTGCATTGAGTTCACTGTGACAGCTTAGTTTAAATGACAAACTGATTGGCTTGGAAACTGCATAGGAGATGAATAAAACATACTTCTGGGGGTATCTGTGTTCATCATGAGGTTTAGCCTTAGGGCTGACGTCTAGTCCTTGGCCCCTTTCATCTTTGGCACTGTTCCTTTATCGTGCTTCCCTGACATAGCAAATTAAGCAGCTTTGCCCCTCACGCCTTTCTGCCATGATGTTCCTGCCACAGAGCCATTCGACCATAAATTGAATCCCCTGAAACCATGAGTGAAAAAAAGTCCTTCTCCCCTTTAAGTTGTGAATATTGGGTGTTTGTTTGAAGCAATAGAAAAGCTAACTAATACAGAAAATTGGTACCAGAGAAGTGAAATCCTTGCTATGACTGCACTTGACTATGTAGTTTACAAACTCTTATAAGTAGTTTGAGAGAGGAAATTGGAAAGATTTGGCGATATGGACCAGAGGATCTCTAGAATGCTATAGCCAAAGCCTGATCGGTGATTCTGGTTAGAGCTTAGAAGACCAAAAAACTAATAGGAATGTAGATAGGAAAAGCCATGGTCTGAAAGTTTCAGTTGGGAGCAAAGACTTCATTAACAATTGGCTTAAAGATTGTATGTGTTACACTTTGGCAAAATTTTGTCTCCATTTTGCCCATATCACAAGACTTTGAATGAATTGGAAACTAAGGACAATGGACTAATTGATAGGGCAAAGCAAATTTCCAAATAGCTCAGTATTCAAGTTGTGGTGTGAGTTCTACTGAGTCGGATTTATTATGGGAATTTGGGGTAAAAAAAGAAGAGAAGAAAGATTTGAAAAATTTAAATAGTGGTCCAGAACGAATTGTGTGTATAGTTAGGATCAGAGGAGGTGTGGTTCTTGAAGACATTAGCACCACTAGAAAAAACCCAAGTACTTTGAACAAAGACAAGAAGAAAGATGACTTAAGAGCATCTCAAAAATCAGTATGACTATAACAATTGCAGGCCCACAAATGCAAAAGTCTCAACTTTTCATTTGGGAGGAGAGTCACTGGAACACCTACTTGAGAAAGGCTTCCCAGGGAATTGGTCCCCCAGGATTAAATTTTCTTTTTGAGACAGGGTATCACTATGTAGTTCAGGTTGGTCTTGAACTCATGGCAATCCTCCTGCTTCAGCCTCCCAAGTGCTTGGATTCCAGGCATGCAGCACCACACCCAGAACCACACTATTTATTTTATTGTGCTTAGTCATCCAAACATTCAGAGACCACTGCACCACTGTTCCAAGGGGGCCTGGTTACTGCTTCCACTGACAGCCACCTTGGCATCATCCATGTGATGCTGGTTTTACGGGCATTCAGAATGTAAGAGTTGTAACATTGTGGAGGATTGGACCCAGATTTCACAGGAAAACCTGAGAGGCCAGGCAAGGGATCTTTGAGAAGAAATTGTATGAAACTATGGTAATAAAACCATGGGTTACAGTTGGAGGTATCAGTACTATGGGAAGTCTGCTGAGGAAAGGAGCAGGCAGTGAATAGAGTCAGTGTGATAAATGGGTCTTGTGGAGTACAACTAGCAAGACTATAGGGGTGGGCCCACGCCAGCATTCTGGCCACTACTATGTAACATGGCTGCCAGACATTGAACTAAAAAGGATTTAATGTCTACCTTACTAGGTGCTATGGTTATATCAAGAATGACCCCCAAAATTTCATGTACTCAAAGGTATAATTTTTGAAAGATGATTGAAACATGGGACATTATAGCTAAATGTAATATTAAGACATGGGGCCTGGTTGGAAAAGGAAGGTCACTGGAGGTTTAACCTGGAGGGATAATCTCTCACCTTGGTTCCTTGATCTTTTTTTTCTCTTTCCTGGCCACCATGATATAAGCAGCTTTTCCTCCTCTATGGCCCCCTGATCTGCTGTTTCTGCCTGAGAACCAGGTGACTATGGTTTGCAACTGAGTTAAAATAAACCTCTCCTCCCTTAAATTTCAGATTACTGGTATTGTGTCTCAGCAATGAGATTGTGACCAAAACACTAGGTTTCCTTCTTGCTTTGATCCAATTCATTTTATTCTCTTACTCCATTTTGGAATGGGGATTTTTACCATGTGCCACTGTACATTGGAATTATGATTTTTTTTTCAGAGGTTCACAGGTAAGAGTTTTCTTTTGGTCTCAGACAAGACTTAGAATTGATTTTTTGAAAAATCTGGAATTGTTGAGGCTTTGGGGAAAGAGATTACTGCATTCTTGTTCATACATAATGTAGATGATGGACATCTACATTATGTATGTTACTTTTGTGTTTCTTTGGAGGGTAAGTATGGCTTAAGGAGATTTGCTTGTGTGTCAAGTTGACAAGGGGTGGAATGCGATAATTAAATTTAATCATCAGCTTGTTTGGCTTGGGAGCTGCCTAGGGAATTAGTAAAACACTCTTGTTGATATGCTTGGGGGGGGGGCGATCAGGGCAGAGTGACTTTGGCACTGTGTAGATGGTCCCTGGTCCCTTCCTCTTAGGGATGGTTCCCTTACTTTGCTTTCCAGCTGCCATGAACTAAATAGCTTTTCTCTGCCACATCCTTCAACCATGAAGTTCCTGCCTGTCAGCTGACTATGGACTGAATTATCTAAAACCTTTCTCCAAATAAACTTCTCTTTTGAGTTGTGGGAGTCAGGTATGTTGTCCAGCATAGCAAAACTAACTAACAAAGTTACCTAAAACCTAGTGTCTTGCTACTGTCGCTTAGGAGCCCACCATCTTTATACAACCCACAAATTTCTTTCTGTTTTGTGCTGCTCACATGATTGCCCATCTCACCATTAAGCTACTTTACCAGTACTTTCACAACTAGTGTGCTCTACTTTCCGAGTTTTATTGCTTACTCTTATACTTATCACTTTTGTCCTCCTTGCTGGTTATTAGGAAAAAGCCTTTTCTAGGGTAAGTTTGCCAACACCCAGTGCCTGGATAATGGTAGGAGTTGGTTCTGTGATATATAAACAGTTAAACTGAAAGTACTTAAGAAAAGTCAGAATTTATTATCATTATTATTATGAAGATATAACCAAGGTGTACTTATTCTCTATTCAAGAATTTATTCATGCTCTGTAGAACTGTAGTCAATTACAATAGCCTTAGTCACATGTGGCTATTTAGTTTCAATTTAAGATAATTAAAATTAAATGAAATAAAAAATCTAGCCAGGTGTGGTGGCACACATCTTTAATTCCAGCACTTGGGAGGCTGAGGCAGGAGGATCATTGTGAGTTCAAGACCAGCCTGGACTACAAAGTGAGTTCAAGACCATCCTGAACTGCATAGTGAGACCCTATCTCAAAAAATAGGGCTGGAAATTTAGCTCAGTGGCATAAGCGCTTGCCTGGCAGGCATGAAGTTGTAAGTTCAATCCCTGATACCAAAAAGAAAAAAAAAAAGAAATAAAAAATTTGCTTCTTAATCTCAGACATATCTCAACTGTTCAGTAACCATATGTTATCAGTCACTCCTATATTGGATAATGCAGGATGGAGAGCTCGCTACATCATCGTGGTCAGTCTTTTTGGAAAGCGTGGCAACCCATTATAGAAGAGGGAAATGGAGAATTAATGGAACTGTACCATTCTGATAAGCTAGTTTTCGCCCAAGATGACTTGTCTTTATTTAGTTTACTTGAAAATATTTGGGGACTTTTTCGTGATAATGACCACACTTTAGGCCTCTAAGGGCTTTCAGATTACCTTTATTTCTTAATATATATCTTACAGGGAATGAGGTGCAATTGTACATATCACAGATTTCTCTCCATAATCCCATGGCATATATTTTGAGCTTCGTACAAGTTTTAGATTTTTTCAAAAATCTTTGCCACAACGTCCAAAATAGTTATATACATTTGAAAGGAAATGAATCCTGTTTCAGTGTATTGATGCTTATTACTCTAGATTTTGATAGGAAGACAACTTGTGGTGCTGAGAAATCTGTGGGGGATTTTCAAATGAGATTTAGTACTGATTTTTAATTCCAAAAGGGGAAGTTTGCAATCACGAGTAAATGATTGCAAAATTCCAAATGTTTTGTTTTGCTTTCAAAGTTTAGATCTGTCAATTTAGAGTGAATGTCAAGTGTTGCAAGAGATGTTTTTTCATTCATGAGGCTCAGCACATTAAAGTTTTTTTTTTTTAAACAAAGGACAGTGTTGGTTGCTTTACAGTAAAATTGCTTAACTATAAATTATCTTGTTTATGCAAATTGTAGAATATGGTCCATACATACTGTTAAGACTTCAAAAAGGCATCAGTGGAGCTGAAAAAGCCTGTTACCAATTGTGCCTTTGGAGATAATGCAGGGAACCAGCAACGCGACAAGCTAATATGGTACTAATAGACTTTAGGATAATATCCAAAACATCCAGATCTTTGGTAAGTAGCCTAGTTAGATAGTAGTTACCAACACAGTGTATCTCATAACCCTAAATACTCTGACTAATATTGATAGGTCTATGCCAGCACAAAAGTCAGTAAATCTTATGTGAGGTGTCCAAATTCACAGCACTCAGCTCTAATGCTAGATAGCGTGTGGCCAAGAATATCAGATCAAATACTTGTAATAAGAGTAGATGTTACTGTGCTGTGTGAACTTAACTCATACTGATTATTATGTAAGAACTTTTAAAAAGTTGTATTTATGTGTATAAATACTGTATACTCTACATATTAAAATACCCATTTTATAGTTGAGTAGAATAATGCTGACAAGCACAATCATAGCATTTTGTGACTCTAATACCAGGCTTCTTTTTAAAAGACTATACAGCACACTTCTTTTTTGGCTGAATTTGCATGTAAGGACTGTGTTGGTTGCTTTTCTCTCACTGGAGACAAAATATCTGATGTTCAACATGAAGGAAGAAAAGGTTTATTTAGCTTACAGTTTGTGGAGGTTTCAGTCCATAATCTGCTGGGTTCAAGGCAGGGTGGCTCATGGCAACAGTTCATCGCAGCAAAAAACAGTCAAAACAACAAGAGCAAAATGAAGGAGAGTGAGATAAGACTCTTTTTGTCTCTTATATGGTATACATGTTACTCATACTTGGGTCTGTGTAGCAGTCACACCCCTAATTCTAGCACTGGACCATGAATCAGTCACAAACTCTAGAAATCTGTCCTTAGGACTGCATGAGGCTTTGGAGGGACATCTAGACACAAAGCATAACAAGGCCTGCACAAATAAAATTTAGATTATAACAAAGATGTAAAAAGACAGACAAAATTTACCTAAGTCATCGTAATAGGGAAACAAATGGTGCCTGTGGAAAAATTGGACGAGGAACAGGGTAACAATTCTTGACCTTGAATAGTGCATTCATAGCTACATCCTGATTGATACTACAGCCAATTAATATGTCTGGCCACCAGGCTGTCAGAAATATTTACTGTTCTGTATCTCCATAATCTCTTCTGATAAATCCTTTCACTGGGGAACTTTGCTGCTGTTTTTGAATATGAAAACTCAAACCTTTTGAATGAACCTCCTTCATTGTGCCACTGTGAGTTCTAACATCAATGATAAAAGAAATTTTTTTCTAATGTTTTATCTATTCCATAATAAGATCTCAGAAATGTTAGTTGTCTTTCTTTCTTTGAATTTATTTATACTTATGATTTTGTGATTTTTTTCATTCTATTCTAGCACATTAGTATTAGCTTCTTCCTTTAATTGTAAATTCCATTTCACAGCAATTGCGAATTCCAGGGATTGCATTTCTGGGAGGTTACTACAGTTCATTTGAGGATAAAATCATTGACATTTGACCTTATGTTGCCTTTTGTTGAGTGATACAACTTCTCAGAAATATATTGCCTTGTCAAGCCTTCTTACTTAATTAAATCTTCCTGTAAATTTCTTGAAAGGCAAAGTAACTAAATAGCAGCAATGAATGTGGTAATAATTATTTTATATTCAGTAGAGTGTTGGATATGAATCTTGAAAAAAAGCACTTCCTGTGACAATTCAAAATAAGAATAATGTATCTGATGCATTCTATGCTATGTCTCCACTATTATTTTTGTTCCCAAGAACTTTTTTTTTCTTTTAATATTGGAGCCTCTCTGTTTCCTCATGTTACAATACTTTAGTTTAATGTTTCAATTCATTAATTCATTTTTGTGGTCTTTTTATTGAGATATTATTCCATCCTTGACATTTTAAAATGATAGCTTTAAAAAGATTCCAGAATTTCTAATTAGCACATCTATGTGCATATCTGTATACACTTTGTCTGTCTACTTGTTTATCATCTCTGATCTTTTTACTTTTGTGTTTATTTTTGTTTAATAATTTTTACTTTCTACTGAAATGAAAGTTATGTCCTCAGTTATCTCTTTGATATTCTCAATTTTTTTACTTCTTTGTTAGGCTGTTCTATAAAATAAATATCAGATGGAAAAGCTACATCAGCTGATTATTGATTATATTGATTGTACCTTTTAGCATCTTATTTTCTGTCTATATTTTGCATAATGGTTTATTTTGTGTAAGATGTATTTGCTTCTCTCTCTTTGCTCTTCTTACTCCTTCTCCACCTCCCACTGTGACATACAGACAGGCACACAGACAGACAAGCACACACACACACACACACTTGCCTCTCTGTACACACCTCTTTGTCTATAGAATTCAATGTTGGCTCTGTATACTTTAAGTCTTCAAGATTTATTAATACATACTTGCCAAATACAAAGATCACATTCATCATAGGGAACTTGTACCTATACATATGTCTTAATTCTTCTTTCTTGGGGGGCATGGGAATAAGGAGGGAAAAGGACTAAGTTTCATAGTCATAATTTGAAATTTCTACCCTTTTGAGATGGTTGAGAATAAGAGGAATTCAACCTGAAGACTGATGGCAGCCTGACTGAGTTTTAGAGACTAGAACATCTTCACAATGCCTTCTTAGACTCATAATTCCTCTATACCATTTGTTCTAGTCAGTAAGTCAATAGAATGTGTATTTCCCTTGTTTCTTTCTGTACGTGGAAGTTGCTAATCAAATCCATGGCTCCATACATTAAGCCAAATTTAAGTCCTCTTTGACTATGAGAGGACTACTTTTCCTGACATCTGGTCTACCATTGTGAAGTGCTTTGCCATAACTGCAAAACCCAGAAAACTGTATCTTTACTTACTACTTGGTTTCTGTCTTATTTCTCATCCACATGGATAAACGTTTTATATGTGAGCCAAGGTACGGGGTATATTTTATATTTACCCTCATAGTTATGTACTGGGAAGGAGGTTTCTGGAAACCTCTTGAAAATACAGCCCAATTTCAAATCTCCTGATCCTTAGCACAAATTAAGGGTTCTACTTATTATCAAGTGTTTCCTACCACAACATTAAGGAAACTGCACTTGCCAAATCATGCAAGGCCTCCAACTGTTTTCTGTGGTATATGGTATATAACAAGTGAGTTTCTGTTCTTTCTAAGCTAAAATACTTATAAACACAACACTGTAAGAAAAGTGGTTCTTTGAAGATAAATGAAAATCTAGTCATATTTCTCTCTTGCCTAAAATGCGTTAGTGATTTACCATCACATAACTGTGAGATAAAAGCTGTAATTGCTTAGCAGGGCATATCTTACGTTCCACATACTTGTTCTTCTTTTGATCCCTATCCTGTCCTCCTCCAATTCCTATCTGGGATTTTACATTTCAGTACCAAGCACAAATGCCTACATCTCTTTGCATATGCTACCTCTACTCTTTTCTCACTGTGTACTACGCTTGTTGTCTTGTTCTGGAAAACCTCTAATATTTCACAACCACCAACTCAGGCTAATTTATTTCCTTAGGAATAACTTCTATATATATTAGTGAATTCAAGAAATATCAAGAACCTTTCATGTACACTATCCCGGGTGTTGAGAATTTAATGATAGAAACAGTCATGCTCTGAGCCTGTTGCCAGTCAGCCTACAGTTCTTTTGCTCAACTCAGATGAAAATTGTGAATTGACAAACTGCAGCTCTGCTAGCTCTTCTGATGTTACCAGATGATGCCAGGTAATGCCGTATGTGAACAGCAAGTGCTGAACACCATCTGATGTCAGCGTGTGCGGGACTCTGCAGAGCTCTTCAGTGTTAACAGCTCTGAGTTTTTATTGCCTTTTCTTTTGAAAAGCTGCTATGTCCACACTACTGAGGATAAAAAAATCTCAAACAGATTTGCAGGACTTTTGGAATAAATTACTACCAGGTTTATAGGAACATGAAAATGAGCCTTTATTTCAACAGGACCTGTGTGGCAACCTAGGCGGGTTAGTACACAGGAAGGATTCCTCCTAAACTAAAACCCAAGGAGTGCCTGGGGAGTGATGTTTTAGTGAGGCACAGACTGAAAGCTTGTTAGGACTATTGGGTATGCAGATAAAGAGTCCAGTTCCCTCTCTTCCTGATTTTAGCCATTTCAGCGTACCTGTTCCTTCAAAAAGGAAACAGTTTATCATTTGAAGTAGTGGGATTGGGGAGGGGGACTACACTCCCTGGCTGCATTCATGTTGGAGTAGAAAACAGGAGTTTGATAGCCAGCAAGAACACTGGTAGACAGCCAGGGAGGTCACTGAAGCAAATTGTTCCAGTCCATTGGGAAGAGAGGGAAAAGGAAACAAACAGAGGGGAGGGGAGGGGAGGAGACAGTCATCGGTCAGGCCATGCCACCCCTCCAGCCGTCACTGGACTTCTTTTCCTCAAGCCCCAGTAAAATTTTAATATTAGTGGTATTGTTGGAGGAGGTAAACTAATAAAACAAACATTGGAAAAGGGAGACTTGCTTCTGTTACCAATGTTATCCAGGAGAATGTCATAGTGATGTGAGAATCTGTAATTAGAAATACTTGACCTTGTGGGGATCTCCTTGACATTCCCACATAATTAAGCACTTCCTTCTCCAGAATCATGTGTACAGTTCTATTGTTTTAATTACTAAGATAAATTTTACTATTTTGTTTACATGTCTATCTCCACCATTAGTTTGTGACAACCTTCCTCATTCTGTATCTCTGCCTGGAAAAAAGTATCTGGCACATACTAGGAATACATTAAATAAGATAAATGAAATATTTCCTGACTGAGTTACAGTATAATTTAAATTATGAATTATACAGAAATTTTTGTTAATATTATTTATTTTCTCTAGAACAAGAAGTTCAATGTCTAGTGGCTTTGAAGAAAAGGGTACTATTCTCTAATAATTATAAGCTTTATAGCATTCTTTCTTATAGGTCACAGACTATTCTAGCAGTCACTTGCTAGCTTTGAGGTTTGGAAATGAGGGAATAGCATTCACTAGTTTAATTATAAATTATTTCATAGGTCAGAGCACAAGAGCACAAACTACACTAGTGCCTCTCAGAGAATGGAAAGTGATGAACATCTATTTGGTGAAAAATTATTATAATGAGGACTGCAAAAATAGCCAAGCAATTCTATCAAACGTTTGTGAAATAAACATGAGAATGATAAGGAAATGTTAAGTAAGTCTATGATTTCTGATTCTATGTATCTTAAAATGATGACATTAAAAAAAGATCAGAGAATGAACTCTATCTAAACATTAACTCATTTTTTTTTACATGAAATGAAGTATGTTAGAAAGAGCTCAGGCAGAACTAAGATTATTTCCATACATTCCCACCTCACCTTCTCCTTCATCTATGTCAAAGATGGAAATTGTACTTTGGATTTTGATTTATGTTCCTTTCCAGTGATTTTTCTATTGAGTGCTTCTATAAGCAGCTGCTTACAGGTTGCAAAACCCAGAGCTGGAAACTGTAGCAGCCACAAGTGAGCTAACAGCATATGTTGTCAACATTTATGAGTCTGGGCACAAAGTCCTGCTCCTAGGATATCCTGAGAAGTTTCCATAAGACTAGATATGGCTCAGAGATACTTTGATACTTCATTATTTTTTTGTGTTTATTTTTCCATGGTGCTATGGTTTGAATGTTTGTGTTCCCTCCAGGATTCATGTTGAAATTTAATCCCTTGATGCAACAAAGTTATGGTTTAAATAAGAAATGTGCCCTAAAGACTCAAGCATGGAAGGCTTGATTCCCAGTGTAGCAATGTTCAGAGGCAGTGCTTACAGAGGACACTAATGAGGAAGCCCAAACCTCATCAATGCCATGTTGTAAATTCATTTTTTAATGGACTGTTAGGTGGTGTCATCTAGTTGGAAGAAGTAGATCAATGGTAATGTGCCCTTGAAGGACATATCCTGTCCCCAGAACCTTATTCTTTTTGTCTCTTTTCATCTTTCTATGGTTCTTGACTGTTGAGACTTGAGCAGCTTTTCTCTTGTGTGCCCTTCCATTATGAAATTTCCACATTAGAGCCAGCCAATGATGGATGAAACCTCTGAAACTGTAAGCCAAAATAAACCTTTTCTCTTTTAAACTGTGTGAGAAACTTTGGGTCAGGGACAAAAAGTTGATTAATACAAACAGTGTTAAGTGGTGTGGTGGTGTGGCCTTTAAAAGGCTTTAAAGGGCTGAATCATTAGGGTTCTGCCCTCGTGAATAGCATTAGATGTCCTTATAAAAAGTCTTCATGGTGTTCTCTTTTGTTCTTCTATCTTGTGCTTGAGGATGAAGCATTCATCCTTTCTGGAGGATACTGAAAGAAACAGGTATCCTGGACTAAGCAGCCCTCGCCAGACACCAAAGCTGATGACACTTTGAGTTTGGACTTCCTAGCCTTCAGATGTGTGAGCAATGATCGTTTGCAAACTACCTAGCCTGTAGTATTTTGTTACAGCAGCACAAATGCAATAAAACACCTACTGAGTTTACAATCTTAATAAACTCCCAAGGAGGTACTGTAGAATAATTAAAAGACTTTGGAATTAGCCATGGTTGTAATCATAAATTTGTTACTTTCTGTCGATTTTGACATAAGGTACATTTTATAGTGCCTTAATTTCTTTTTTTATGTGACAAACATAATTGGCCAGGTATACAACAGGTATACATCAGGTGTATACATTTCTAAGGCTGAACATAAAATTGTGCTGCTATGAGATTTCTCAGCAGTAGGAAAACTAAATTTGCACCTTGGTTCACAAACTTAATTCTTTCCATGATTCTGGTCACAAACCAAACTGGATGAAAATCAAATAAAATTCAGTGGTTAGGTTCAGTGTTGACCTTATGAGGAAATTAGATTCAGTTCTCATCCAATTTGGTTTGCAACCCAGAATCATGGAAAGAGTTAAGTTCACGAACTAAGGTACCACTGGTAATATGTACACAGGCAAGTACTGTAGATTTTTCAGTCATTCTATTTGAAACCAGTTGCTCAAAGGTAAATATTAGATCAGAACCACTATTATCATTGTATTGTTCTTGTTAATAATTTCTGGATCTTTTCTCTCTTTTTATTCTGACTTAAAATTCCTAGATGGCTCAGGCAAATTACAACAAGTTTAGTAAAAGAAAAATGTGCTTTCCTGAGGGTTATGAGGGGCGTATTGTGAAAGTGGGGAGTGATATGGGTGGTCCTCTTTCCTTCTTATTTTGGTATGGATACTGCTGCTCTCACCCTCTAGGTATTTATATTGTAGGTTGTATTAGTTCTGTCTAGGGGCTTATTTGATGGGTTTTGGTTCCTCACATGGGCACCAGTGTAGTTGATTGTTCCCATTTTCTTGCTCTTTCAACAACAACGTTCTATGTTGTAGCTTCTTCTCAGTTCTTGGGAAACCTAGGTCTCTCCACATGCCCAATTTAATTTAGAAGAATTATAGAAAAATGATCACAGCAACTTTCTATCAAACACAATTAGGTATTTCTGTGTTCTCATCTTAGTTACTTTCCTGTTGTGGGAAAAAGATAACAGATACCCACAATTTAAAGTAAGAAAGGGTTATTTTGGCTCAGTTTGCAGAGGTTTCAGTCTCCTGTGCAGGGCAGTGTGGCAGAGAGGCACTGCAGAGAAACATTTTGTGGTATACTGGGGTAGAAAGCAGAGCAGGATCAAGGCAGGAGGAGGATATATGTAGTTCCAGGCCATGCCCAGCGACCCACCTCTTCCTAGCAGGTTTCACCTCCCAACATCCTACCCAGCTATAAACTCATCAGTGAGTTTATCCAGTATCTTGAACCCATGAGCCAATGTCACATACCTACGGTCTACCTCCCCAAAGCCCCACCTATGAACACATAACACTTTGGGGGACATTTTAGATATAAATTACAGCAGCCTTATAATAAAGTCCAACATGAGAGTGTGACTCCATCTTCAAGGATATAACCTCTCCTATAGTGGATATTGTGATTCGTTATCCAGCCTTCCAAGAGGACAGAACTCGTTAGAGTAAATTATAGTAGCTGCTAGTAATTTTGGTGATTAGTCTCTTAGCTGAATTGCTCTGCAGAAGTTACCTTCAATACAAAGCTACCTCCCAACTCGTGAGTAATGACATGTTGGTGTAGGCCTTCTTGATGCTGGGGTATCCAGATATCCCAGGACCAGTTGAGGGCTATGCTGAATGGCACTGAAGCCCATCTCTTCCCAAACCCCATACCTCTCTTCTATAGATGGTAATCCACAGGCATTTATCAATTAATGTCTTGCTATGAATCTTCATGTCACTGTTTCTGAGAAATCTTGCCCAATATTTCCAAATTTTGTGAGGAAGTGAGAAAGAATAGACAATGAGAGAGGAATGGAAAGGGTTCGCACTTTGTGGTCCGTGGCTCTCCAAATTTGATTTTCAAAGCCCTACTCACCTCTCTTCAAGTTTTCTCATAACTGTGTTGGAAAAAGCCATGACAGAGTTCTGTCTTGTCTGTCCCTTGGTGCTTCTTGGCAGAGGCTCCTTAGGTAAGACTGCAAATTAAAAAATGGAATCTCTTTTGTCTTTGTTGAATTGAGTTGATTGCTCTTTAATATAGCACATTTACATAAACCACTGGATGAAAAGAAGGGAACTAAAAAGAAAAATCCTAGGTGACACTTAAAAACCAACCCTTGGCAACATTTTTAACATAGTACCTGAATAATATATACTATAATATACATTACTACGTATACTTATAATTATGCAATAGTATATGATATACTCCCAAAACTCTCCTTTTCTGGATTCTTCAGTTTCTTATGTAGGTCCTGTGAACAATACTACTACTTTATTTTTAAAATTATGGATAAATAATTATGATACAAAACACAAAATGAACTGTTAATTCTTTTTAAAAATAAATGTAGAATTCATATGACATAGAGTTCATTATTTTGAAGCATACAGTGCAGTATTTATCAGTATATTCATTGTGTTGTGAAAATATCTTTCTAATTTCAAAACATTTCTATCACTGCCCAAGAAGATCCCACAACATTGGTCAATCCTTTTTTTTTTCCTGTCCTCATTTCTCCTTCTAACCTATAGCTACATGTGTGTGGCTATTATCAAGGTTCATGCATATTATAGTAGTGATATGCTTCATTGCTTTCTATGACTGAATAATATTTCATTTTAGACATGTACTCTCTTTTGTTTCTCTTTTTATCAGCTGATAAACATTTGAGTGGTTTCTGTGTTTTGGCTGTCATGAGTAATGCTGTTTAGGAACAAACATTTGTGCATCAGTTTTTATGCAAACATATGCTTTTAATTTTCTTACTTCCATTTAAGACTGGAATTCCCTGGATCATATGGTGAATCTGCGTTTAATGTTTTGAGAAACTGCCAAATTGTTTTCCAAAAGATCTGTACTTTTTTTTCATTTCTATAAGTGTTGTATAATGGTTTCAGTTTCTTCATATCCTCCCTAATGCTTGTAGTTTTATATTTTGGTTATAGCCATCCTAGTAATATCACATGTGGTTGTGATTTGTACTTTGCTGATAACTAATGTGCTGAGCAGATTTTTATGTAATCATTGGTCATTTGCATATCTTCCTTGGAGAAATGTATATTTAAATCCTTTACCCATTTTTTATTGGGTCACTTGTGTTTTTGTAGCAGACACAGGAACATTCTTCACATATTTTGGATATTAGACTCTTGTCAGATATGTGATTTCCCAAGATTGTCTCTCAGTCTGAGAACTGCATTTTCATTCTTTTTATAGTGTCTGTTGAGATGCAAAAGTGCCTTATTGTAATAATTGATTTATTTTTCGGTTTTGATCTTTAGTATCATATCTAAGAAACTGCTAACCCAAGTTCATGTAGATTTATAACTAAGTTTTATTCTAATAGATTTATCTCTTTAACTCTTATATGTGGGTCTGTGATTAATATTGATTTAATTTTTTTATGTGGTAAGAGTAGTGGTTTAATTTCATTCTTTTGAATGTAGGCATATAGTTGTCCCAGCACTATTTGTTAAAAGGACTGCTCTTCTATTCAATGTCAAAAATCAATTGTTTATAGCTGTCTGGGTTTAGTTCTGAATGATCAATCCTTTTCCATTAATTTATCTATCTGTTCTTATACTGTTGTCATAGTTTCCTGCTTTTGGTAGTTTTGTTGTAAGCTTAGAAGTGAGAGAATTTCTCAATATTCTTCTATTTGTGTTCTTCCTCTTCAAGATTGATTTGGCTATTTAGAATCTTTTCTTTTCTTTCCATACACATTTTAGTTTTTGTGAGGGATATTGAACCCAGAGCTCTAGCACACTACACAAACAACTTTAACATTGTTTTATAGGCCTCATTCTCCATAAACATTTTAGGGCTGGCTTGTTCATTTCTGTAAAAGAAGCTGTTAGAATTTGACAAGGATTACATTGAACTTGTAGATCAACTTGGGGAATATTGGTTATTTAATAATATAAAGCCTTTCATTCTGTCCTCACAGGAGATCATTCCATTTTGTTTTAAATCTTCTTTATCTTCGACAATATTATGTAGCTTCCTTTTACCTAATTTCTCTTTGTCACTGTCTGTATGACCAACTTATGGATGTCCTGGGAATGGCTATAATAATCAGCCCTGAGATCTAGATGTAGTGATGAAAGAAGGGCAGACATTGACAGGCTAACCAAAAGAATGGCGAATGACAAAGGAAATTGCAAGAAAAAAAAACAAGAAATAAGAAAAGGAATTTTTAATTAAAAGGACTTAGTGGTTCATGAATAAGTAATGCACAATTACGTCAAGTTCTCAAAAGTGAATTTTTTCTTTAACCAACAACTATCTCTTTGACCAAATCACTCTTTAGGATTAAATTCAATGATGACATTTCCATTTTCCCAATAATTTATTAAATTTCTTGTTCTGAAGTCATATTATAGAATCTGAACATAGTCTTAGGAATGCTCTTGTGATGGTACCATTGATAATTTATTGAAAGAAACAAACTATTATTTTAAAGTATAGGAATTATTGTCTTAATGGCTGTTGGAAATTGGTATACTTGTAATTACTGAAATACTAATTTGTCTTCATTCTAGGGATATTTTCTTCCTTTCCAATTTCTACAGAGTGGGCTCTTTTTGTTCTTTTGCCTTATGGGAACTTCTTTCCTCATTGAACAAGATTTCCTGTACACAAACTCTTTAGTTTGGTATGCTTATATTTAGAAGCCTGTTCTATTTAATGGTAACAAGCAGAAGGAGGTACTACAAAACTTAAAGTAAAAATAAACTTTCTATCGGTGAATGAGAAAATGTTCAGATTTTTCTAAGACTTGAGATCTTTGATCTATGTGTTAAAAGTGCCCCAGACAGTTGGGCCACCCTTTCTTAATAGGAGAAAGAGGAATAGTTTCACAGTATGCATCTGGAGACTGAGACTTGAGTGCTGATGATTCTACTATTGAAAAAGATTTCCCAAACACAGTGAAAACCCAGAGATGTTAGATACTAAGGATGCTTGAAAACTTAGAAAGAGATAGTATTCATGGTTGCTTGTATGTCCCAAAGATCTGCAAATCTACAAATATTTGCTCTCTGTATGATTTCTGAGTTCTATATATGATCATCAAATAATTACACAGGAAACTAAAGTCTCAGGATACTGGTCCTTGGCTAAAGTGATTGGGTAGCCAAACACTACCATTATACCCTCTAAGTAAATTAAAAATACTATGAGCCCTAAAAATGACCCACCTTGACTTAAAATAATTATACAACCAATCCCACCACTAACAACCAATGTCAACCCGCCATAAATAGGTGAAGGTTTTACAGCCAGGCATACAAAGCCTATAGCAAATAAATACTAAGAATATGTATAGTATTCAAAACCATAATTCCTACATGGACTTAAACCATGGCCAATGACACGAAAAATCAGCGTTGTAACTCAACTATAAGAACTAAAACTAATGGCCCACATATGAAAATCACACCCACTAATCAAAATTATCAACTACTCATTCATTGATCTTCCAACTCCCTCCAACATCTCATCCTGATGAAACTTCGGGTCCCTCTTAGGCATTTGCTTGATAATACAAATTCTAACAGGCTTATTCTTAGCAATACACTACACTGCAGATACAACCACAGCATTTTCATCCATCACCCACATCTGCCGAGATGTAAACTATGGATGGCTAATCCGATATATACATGTCAACGGAGCATCTATATTCTTTATTCTCATCTATCTCCACATCGGATAAGGCATCTATTACGGATCCTACACACTCTCAGAGACCTGAAACATTGGAATCCTGCTCCTATTAACAGTGATAGCAACAGCATTCATAAGATATGTACTGCCATGAAGACAAATATAATTTTGAGGCGCTACTGTAATTACAAACTTCCTATCAGCAGTCCCTTATATTGGTACAACTCTAGTTGAATGAATCTGAGGTGGGTTTTTGGTAGACAAAGCTACCCTAACTTGATTCTTCACATTTCACTTCATCCTTCCATTTATTATTGTTGCCCTAGTTAAAACTCACCTCCTATTTCACCACGAAACAGGGTCAAACAACCTATCTGGACTTAATTCTGACTCTGACAAAATTCTATTCCATCCCTACTACACAATTAAAGATACCATAGGGTTCATATTCATAGGATTCACTCTTTTATTACTGATTTTATTTTCATCAGACCTCCTCAGTGATCCAGACAACTACATACCAGCCAACCCTCTTAACACTCCCCCACACATCAAGCCAGAATGGTATTTCCTCTTTGCACACGCCATTTTATGTTCTATTCCCAGCAAGCTAGGAGAGGTAATAGCCCTACTAGCTTCACTTTTAATCCTAGCTATATTCCCAATCCTACACTCGCCAAAACAATGCAGTATATCATTCTGCCCTATTAGCTAATGTATCCTATGAATACTATTAGCTAATCTTTCAATCCTTACATGAATTGGAGGCCAACCAGTTGAATACCCTTTTATCCTTATTGGTTAACTAGCATCAATCACTTATTTCCTTATCATCCTCATCCTCTTTCCACTTCCCAGCATGATAGGAAATAAAATTCTAAAATGAAGAAGTCCTTGTAGTATAGCCCATTACTCCGGTCTTGTAAACCAGAAATGGAAATGAACTTTTCCCCAGGACACACAAATCAAGGAAGAAGCAAAGTTGCCTCACCATTAGTACCCAAAACTGAAATTCTTATTAAACTACCCCTTGAAATCCCACACTTTCATATAATGTAGTTCCCCACTATTTTGCCAAAATTTATGTAACTCGTGCATTAATGCGCGACCACATTTAACAATGGAACAGTACATAAATACAAGAAAACACATAGACCATCAAATGTTTTATCAACATTAAACCACCTCCCCATGGATATTAAGCCAGTACAATAAGTCAAACGTCCAGCACTATCAAACCAACCACTCCAATACAAATCCTTGTCCATATGAATAATCAAGACCACCTTAAAAGCTTAACCTTACATAGCACATTAGCGATTCTATCTGACATAAGACACCTCTTCACAGACGGACATACCCCACCCAATTACGCTAAACCTACTAAGTCCCCTTCCAACGTTTGGTCTCTCCATCTACCATTCTCCGTGAAACCATCAACCCGCTAGACAGGTGTCCCTCTTCTCACCCCGGGCACATAACACGTAGGGGTTACTAACAGTGATCTTTAAGAGGCATCTGGTTCTTTCTTCAGGGCCATAGATCTAAGATCGCCCACTCCTTCCCCTTAAATAAGACATCTCGATGGATTGATTCTAACTGGCCCATGATCAACATAACTGCGATTCCAGGCATTTGATATCTTTTTTTTCGGTATGCTGTGACTCACCATCGCAGTAAAGGCATGATAATCCCAGTTTATACTGAAGCTGGACTTACGGTGAACTGTTCTCCCTCCGCATAGACAATTATTTTGGTGTGAATTCTTTTTTTTTTTTTTTTTTTTTGCGGCACCGGGGATCGAACTCACAGCCTCACGCCTGCCAGGGCAGGCGCTTAAGCCACTGAGCCAACCTCCCGGCCCTGGTTTTTTGAGACAGGGTCGCACTATGTAGTTTAGGCCAGCCTTGTGCTCGCGTTGTAGCCCAAGCGAGCCTCGAACTCACAAGACTCCACCTACCTCAGCCTCCCGAGTGCTGGGATTAAAGGCGTGCGCCACCACGCCCGGCTTGGTGTGAATTCTTTTAATGCTTGGAGGACATAACCAAGACTAGAGCCTGCGTTACCCACGCCAGGCCTAACCGTGAGTATTTTCAATTTTTTTTCAACCATTTCATTGAACGTAAATCTTCCATTTATTTTATTCCGTCCCATTCTATGAACTCCATATATATATATATATATATATATATATATATATATATATATATTCGCTCAATCACATCAAGTTTATGTAGCTTACACACAAAGCAAGGCACTGAAAATGCTTAGACAGGTTATTCAACTTCATAAAAAACAGGTTTGGTCCTGGCCTTTTTATTAGTTGCTAGCAAAATTATACATGCAAGAATCCTCATACTGGTGAAAATGCCCTCTGAATCATAAAGACTAAAAGGAGCAGGTATCAAGCACTCTAATTAGTAGCTCATAACACCTTGCTTTGCCACATCCCCAAGGGAAACAGCAGTAATAAAAATTAAGCAATAAACGAAAGTTTGACTAAGTTATGCACTGAGCATTAGGGTTGGTAAATTTCGTGCCAGCCACCGCGGTCACACGATTAACCCAAACTAATAAAGCCCGGCATAAAGAGTGTCTTAGAAGACTATAAAATAAGACTAAAATTTATCTAAGTTGTAGAAAACACCAGATAAAATTCACATTAAAATGAAAGTAATCTTATATATGAATACACGAAAGCTAGGACCCAAACTGGGATTAGATACCCCACTATGCCTAGCCATGAACATAAAGTTTTATAACAAAAATTCTCACCTGAGAACTACTGGCCACAACTTAAAGCTCAAAGGACTTGGTGGTGCTTTATACCCATCTAGATGAGCCTGTTCTAAAATCGATAAACCCCGATATACCTCACCACTTCTTGCTAATTCAGCCTATATACCGCCATCTTCAGCAAACCCTGTCATGGAATAATAGTAAGCTTAATCACATACTATAAAAACGTTAGGTCAAGGTGTAGCCTATGAAGTGGGAAGAAATGGGCTACATTTTCTTATAAAAGAGTAATTAACTCAAATCCTTGTGAAAACCGAGGTTCAAAGGAGGATTTAGTAGTAAATTAAGAATAGAGAGCTTAATTGAACTAGGCCATGAAGCACATACACACTGCCCATCACCCTCCTCAAGTACCTAAAAGTTTAATCAAAACAAATACATATATAAGAGGAGATAAGTCGTAACAAGGTAAGCATACTGGAAAGTGTGCTTGGAAAACAAAGCGTAGCTTAAACCAAAGCATCAAGTTTACACCTGGAAGACTCCATATCATTGGACACTTTGAGTCTACTCTAGCCCAAAATTTATAACCAAATGCAAATATTCTAAATTAACAAAACATTTACACTGCAAAAGTATAGGAGATAGAAATTTCTTCCTTCGAAGCTATAGAGTTAGTACTGTAAGGGAAAGATGAAAGAAGACATAAACAGCAAGAAACAGCATAGATTACCCCTACTACCTTTTGTATAATGAATTAGCCAGAAAAAATTTGGCAAAAAGATTTTTAGCCAACCACCCTGAAACCAAACAAGCTACTTCTAAATAGCTAACAGAGCAAACTTGTCTATGTAACAAAACAGTGAGAAGATGTAAAAGTAGAAGTGAAATGCCAGTTGAGTTTGGTAATAGCTGGTTGTCCAAACAAGAATTTTAGTTCAACTTTAAGTTTTCCTAAAATATACTAACTTAAATTAAAACTTAAAATATACTTTAAAGAGGGAAAGCTCTTTAAAAATAAGGAAACAACTTTCAATAATGGGTAAATAATAAAATTTTCATAGTTGGCCTAAAAGCAGCCACCAATTAAGAAAGCATTCAAGCTCAACAGAAAGATTTAATCTTAATACCAATAAAACAATTATCATCCCCCATTCTACAATTGGACCAAACTATACCTTCATAGAAGCTACAATGCTAATATCAGTAACTAGAATTCCTTCTCCTTGCACAAGCCTATATCAAACATACACTTGATAATTAACAATTTTATAAAACAAAGCCCCACATTAATTACCTTATTAATAATACTGTTAATCCAACATAGGAGTGCTACAAAGGAAAGACTAAATGAAGCAAAAGGAACTCGGCAAACATAAACCCCACCTGTTTACCAAAAACATCACCTCTAGCATTACAAATGTTAGAGGCACTGCCTGCCTGACAACAAGTAGTTCAATGGCTACGGTATCCTGACCATGCAAAGGTAGCATAATCACTTGTTTCTTAAATAGGGACTTGTATGAATGGCTAAACGAGGGTTTAACTGTCTCTTGCTTTCAGTCAGTGAAATTGACCTTCCCATGAAGAGGAGGGAATAGCCTAATAAGACGAGAAGACCCTATGGAGCTTTAATTTATTAATTTACTCTTCATCAGACTAAAGTTCACAAGAACATAAATTACTAAACCTAAATTAATAATTTCAGTTGGGTGACCTCAGAGAACAACAAATCCTCCAAATGATACTAGCCTAGACACAACAAGTCAAAGCCTTCCATCATCAATTGACCCAAAAGCTTTTGATCAATGAACCAAGTTACCCTAGGGATAACAGCGTAATCCTATTCTAGAGTTCATATCAACAATAGGGTTTATGACTTCAATGTTGGATCAGGACATCCCAGTGGTGCAACCACTACTAATCGTTCATTTGTTCAATGATTAAAGTCCTACGTGATCTGAGTTCAGACCAGAGTAATCCAGGTTGGTTTCTATCTATTAAAAATTTCTCCCAGTACAAAAGTACAAGAGAAATGAGGCTAACTAACCAACTGTTCCTTAATAGCTAAAAGACGATACTATATTAATCTAATGACTATTGTACCTAAAATCCAAGATATAGGGCCCATTAAGGTAGCAAAGCCTGGAAATTGCACAAAAGTTAAAACTTTATACTCAGAGGTTCAAGTCCTCTCCTTAACATTCATGTTTACAATTAATTTTCTACTTCTAATTATCCCCATTCTGCTAGCCATAGCATTTCTTACTCTAACAGAACGAAAAATTGTCGGCTATATACAGATACGAAAAGGACCAAACATTGTAGGCCCATACAGAATCCTTCAACCAATTGCAGATGCACTAAAATTTTTTATTAAAGAGCCACTTTGCCCATCTACATCTTCAGTTTTCTTATTTATTCTCACCCCCACTCTAGCCCTAACACTTGCACTATCCATATGAATCACAATTCCAATTCCTTTCCCCCTAATTAATATAAATTTAGGAGCCCTATTCATCCTAGCAACATCAAGTCTTGCCATCCATGCTATTCTTCAATCAGGATGAGCATCCAATTCAAACTATGCCCTAATTGGGGTATTACGAGCTGTTGCTCAAACTATCTCATATGAAGTTTCCTTAGCCATCATTTTCCTCTCAGTTCTATTCCTAAATGGATCATTTTCACTCACAAACCTTATAGAAACCCAAAAAAATATTTGGTTACTCTTACCCACATGACCTCTAGCCATGAGAATGATTGGAAAGAACTATCCAGCAATAACTAATATTAATTTTCACACCAGCCCATGCAGATAAGTGTTCTGAGTTAGAGTCAATTAAATTACAAGACTAAGTGATTTAACATTTTAGCATATGTTGTGGGTAATGTCCTGTGTTCCCCCCAAAGCCTCATGTACTCTTGGATGGGGCTGAATCTGATGTTTGTGATTGGTTTGTTGTCTAGTGCTGGGATTGGTGGTGTGAGTGCTGCACTCACCCAGGGGTGAAACCAACATACAGTGTAAGGGCAGGAGGAAGGTGGGTTCTCTCTCTCTTGCTGGTTTGCCTCATTGTTTGGTGGTCACCATGAATGGCTGCCCCGCCACACCATGCTGCCTTGGAACCAACTAAGTATGGACTGAAACCCCCAAGAACTGTAAGAAATAAACCTTTCCTTCCCTAATTTTGGGTGTCAGGTATTCTGTCTCAGCAACAAGAAAAAAGTAACTAGGACAGCTAGCTGTGTAATTTGTAGAATGAGATTAATCCATGGAACACTGGTTCTGATACAAATTGTAAAGTAGAAGCTTTATAATTATTTTGAACTATTGTGAAATTAAATAGCTTCTCTGAGGTGTGATTTTGGAGTGCAGCATTCATTTGGATATAGTTTTAAACTAGATTCTATAAATCTGTAGTAACATGGTATTCATATGGGGGTAGGGTTATGCCCATCTTAGAGTGTGGTTCTCTCTGTCTCTCTCAGTTGTTTATTAATAAAGGCAAAAGTTAACATTAAATGTATTTTTATAAATTGAGTTCTCATATATCACATTGCTTTGGAAATCATAAATCTCATAATAGGATAACAAAATTGTGATGCCTCTTGACTCTGTCCTTGTGAACCTATCTAATCTGCCCACATCTCATCTCATGATACAAGACAGCACATAATGGGCAATACAGGTGCTACCTTGATTTTTCTTACAGGATCTTTGTTATCTGCTTGAGTGTGTTTTCTTCTCACAGGGTTTTTAGAACATTAGCCTTTTAGTTTTATCCCATGCATCAGTTGTAGGCCCTCTTCTTTGATAAGATGTCCACTTGAATTCTCTACTGAATAATCCTCTTTTCCTAGTTCACTTCAATCCAAGTTTCACATCCTTTCACCCCAACATTTAGAGCTTTCATCCAGATAAAAGACCCTTACTCTGTTAATTTTGGTTTCCAAAGATGCACATCATCTTCTGGGTTGGATGCTGTCTAACAATCAGACTGAGACACATCTATGTGTCCAACGACCAAACTTTCTGCAGTTTGCCTATTTCAGCAAAATTCTAGGGTACAAATATTTCAGAGAAAGACTGAGGATTATCGCTTTAGAGAATTTAGACTGGTAAACCTATTAGTGTCTTAGTTACTTTTTACTTGTTGCTGAGACAAAATACCTGATGCCCAAAATTAGGGAAGGAAAGGTTTATTTCTTACAGTTTCTTGGGAGTTTCAGTCCATACTTAGTTGGCAGCATGGCGTGGCAGGGCTGCTATTCATGGTGTCTGCAAGCACCAAGGCACGCTGGCAAGAGAGGGGGCGGAGAGGGCAGAAGCACGGAAGCGAGCAAGAGGAAGACTCGCCTCATTTATACTGTATGTTGGCTCCAGCCCTGAGTGGGTGCAGCACTCACATTGCCAGTCCCTGCGCCAGACAACAAACCAATAACAAGCGCCAGATTTAGCCCCATCAAAAGTATATGGTGACTTGGGGGGACATAGTATATTATCCAATACACTCAGTTATAGATTGAATTTTGTTTTTCCAAAATTTATATGTAGAAGTCCTAACACCCATACCTCAGATTAATGGAAGTATGGTTATTGCAAATACAATTAATTAGGACAAGGCCACAACAGCCTAGAGAAAGTACCTAACCAAATATAACTAATATCCATATAAAAAGGAATAATTTGGATGCAGATATGCATACATGGACAACACTCTGACTATCAAAGCAGAGATTGGGAGGTTGAACTTACAAGGCAAGCAATGCCAAAGATTGCCAGTGAAGGACTAGAAACTAGGGGTAAGGAGCCAAACAGATTTTTCCATGTGAACACCTTGACCTTGGGCTTTTAGCTTCCAGGAGAATAAATTTATGTTGTGGTACTTTGCTATGGTAGCTTTAGTAAACAAATATATGCCTTAAACATAAAATTTGTATTCCTACTTGGATGACTGTGCCATTTGTAACATAGTCATTTGCATATTTTTGGTCATCCAAATAAGTGTTATGATAAAATCTTTTTATATGCTAACATTTCAGCCATAACAATATATATGAGTTAGAAAATTCCCTTAATTTACAAGCATCACCCTGCATATACCAAGCAAATTAAATTCACAGATATAATGCATTAAATTTATTTTTTCTTCATTAGTGGTTTGACCCAGATTTTATTCTGGTTTTGAATTGTTAAAAATGAGAAAGTGTGGCATAGTTCCCAGTTATATTTGGCCTTTTGCAAGTAGAGTGTCTTTAAAACTTCCTTCTTCCCATCCATGCCAATTTATTCAGCAGCAATTTATTAATTAAGATTTGTATAATCTTTGTACATGTGCTTCAACAACTACTCTTAAGGTCCTTTTGATAACTAGGCACTCTGCTGAGCATTAGGAATACAGATGAGCACAAGACTGAAACAGTTCTTCTAAAGAACACTGTAGTATTAGGTCAGGTTTACAAAACAGACAAACTGTGACCTTCAGTGACCCGGATTTTACATAATCAAAATCTCTTCTAGCAATATATCTATTTTTGCAGCAACTCAAGATTCTGACTTCTTGTCTTTTTACCTTTAGTTTTTTTATTCAAACAATATGTCTACAAAGTTTATAAAATTATAAGAGCAAGAAGTTTCCTGATATAATCTGTGATCCCCAGTCTTGCTTTCTAGCCCAAATTCTAGCTTTATGCCCCAGTTAAAATGTCTTTCAACTCTCACAGATATTTTTTCTGTTATTTCCTCCATATTTATAAGTAGTATTCCTGAGGGTTTTTTTTTGTTGTTATTTATCTATTAACACATGTTAACGCTACACATTAATGGGGTTCAGTGTGATATCCCAAACATGAATATAGTGTATATGAACCAAATACAATCATCCTTTTCCATTTTCCCTCACACGCATATCCTTCCCAATCTCTAGTTACAGTCTTACTCTCGGGCCAACTTTTTATTTTTTATTTTTACTTTATTTTTTTAGCTTCCACATTTTAGGGAGAACATGTGATGCTTGTCTTTCTGTGACTGACATTTCATTTAACACAATGTCCTCTAGTTCCATCTGTTGTGGTTCAAATTAAAGAATTTCATTATTTTATGAATGAATAATACTTCTTTGTGTACTTACAGCTCACATCTTTACCCATCTGCTGAGGGGCACCTAGGTGAACGAATATTTTAGCAATTATGAGGAATGCTGCAATAAACCTGATCACACAGGTATCCTTTTTGTATGTTGACCTTTTTCCTTTGCATGCATACCCAGAAATGGGAAACTAGATAATGCGGTAGATTTATTTTAGGTTTTATAAAGACTTCCACACTTTTCTCCATAGTGGTCACACTAATTTACATTCCAACCAAGTATACATGAGTTCCTTTTCCTCCACATACTTACCAGCAAAGGTTATTTTTTAAAAAAATATCCATTATAACTGAAGTGAGAACATGTATCTTTGTAGTTTTGATTTGGCTTTCCCTGATAGTTTATTGAGCATCTTAAGATAGTAATAAACTCTTTATATTTTTTCTTTCAGAATTGTATATTCAGATCATTTGCCACCTTGTTTATTTAATTACTTGTTGTTAGGCTTTTTGATTCTTATATATTTTGATATTCAGTCTCAGATGAATAACTGACAAATATGTTCTTTCTCTTCATTGTTTCCTTTGATGTGCAAAAACTTTTTAGTTTGATATAATCTGTCAATTTTTGCTTTGTTTCCTGTATATTTTGGGTCTTATTCAGAAAATAATTGCCTGAACCAATGACTCGAAGTGTTACCCAGATGATCCCATCTGGGAGACTAGTGTTTTATTATCCAGAGGTTGTCCTGCCTCATGTATAAGCAATGGAAAGGTCAGGATGTCCCTGTACAAATATTTTGTCATAAATTCACTTTATTTGAGAGGAAAAATATGTGTTTTATGTTAAAATGCAATATGAGGCAAGACAGACTTGTGATGCTTTATGCCTAGTTTTCCACAGTATCCAAGTGTCTAACATGGAGTGAATAATCAAAATATTTGCTAATCGTCAACATGTCTTTGCCATTACAGAACTTACAGCCTAACTAGAAAAAGTGAACACATAGCAAACATCAAAAGAAACACAGAGAAAGATGAGAGTTTTGTGGGGGAAAGACTAAACCCTTACTTGAGGAACCAGAGAAAAGATCCTTTAGAAAAAGATGGCCAAGTGAAAACTAGAGGATGAATGGAACTTCATCAGCCAGGAGTGGTTGTGTGGGTAATGGAGGGAACAAGGAAAAGTAGGAGACCAATACAGCAGAGAATGTTCCAGTAAGAGGGAACACCATGAGAAAGGGTTTGAAGGAAAAGAGAGAATCTGATGAAGAAAAAGAAAAAACTGGTTATGACTGGAGAGTAGACTGTGTGAAGTAGTTAAAAGTAAAAAAGAGGAGATAGTAAGGAAGAGCCTTATACTCCACATGTAAGAGTGGATTTTATTCTAAGAGTTGCAGGTAACTACTGGAGGTTTTTAAGCCAAGGAAAGACTGAATCTAGCATATCAGTTATCATGGTGCTCTTGTGAGGACTTGAATTTCCATTACGTTAATGAAGGAGACTACTGAAGTTCACTCTGATAAAATTGATCCTGGTGACAATACCATGAGAATATTTGCTAGAGTGTTTCCTTGCTATTTTCCACCCTAAACATATTTATTAGTACTGGGAAAGAATGATCATACTCCTGAGAACAACCATGAAGTAATAGGAAGTTCTTCCAAAGACAAGATGCAGGTGACTGTTGTTTGATGGTTTCTCCTTTTGAACCCTGGAGATAAAATCTGGTAGTAGACAAAGCACAGAGAAAGCATGAGGATGAATTTGAGTTGAAACTTTTATTTTTATCACCAACACATTATGTCATCTGGGACACAATATACATTTTGTCAGTTTCTCTGTTCTCATTTGTAGAATGGGAATTGCAATACCCATTATATAAGATTGTTAAAAGGATGAAGTGAGACGCTGCGATTCAAGTGCTCAGTACATGACTTGGCACATTTAATGCTCAACAAAACAGGAGCTGCTGTCTAACTTTCGGCATTTTGCCATCAAGGATATGGGACTATGAAGTCAGCAACACATGAGACTAGAAGAACATATGCAAATCATAGGCAAATGGGGCCTTCACCCTGGGAAACAAACACAGAAGCTATTCTTGTCATGTAGAAGAAAATATCATGGGAATTGAGGAAGCAATGAACTGTGTGAGATTAGATTTATTGCTTCTTCTTATGGATTGTTTCCTCTTCTGTAAAATTACATCTAAATAATTTCAACTTCTTATTTCTGAATTTTACTAAAGTTTAAGGCAATTAACTATGTTCACTTAAGAACTGGACTGTGTAATCATGCACACAAATATGTGTGTAGTATCACAAAACATACAAAAAATACACAACTCCATAGATTCAAGTGTATTTATTTTCTGTTCTTGTATTTTCCAACAGATATTATTATGAGTGCCACAGGGTTTTTAGCAAATGCTTACACTTAACTCCCCCCCACCATATTTATGACTGGTTGGCTTTGCTTCTTTCCTCAATAGTCTTTTATAAATAAGTCACATATTTTTATGTGTATAAGTAACCCAAGTGATTGGTGTAATTTGTGAGTGTGTTCTAGAAAGAGACCTTTCATCTTCAAGGCTTGGCTCTGATTAAAAGAAAGTGATGTCATTTTAGGAAGAGTATGAAAGTCTCTACCTGTCCAAAATTTATTTCCTACCAACCCATACTGACCTTTTCTTTTGATGCCATGTGCTGTCTGTTGTAACTATATAATCCATGACTTCAACTACCACCTGGATATTATTTAATTCATCAAATTATATCTCCAATCCTCTAGAGAATCTTATGCCTAAAACGCGTATTTAAAATAAAACCAATATCTTCTGCAGAGTACTACTAAGGAAGGTGATTGATTCCCTCATTAATTTTGTGTGAAATCTGCTTTCCCATTGTTGTGAGTGGTTTATATCCTTAGAAATGCCATCTTCATTTCTGCTGTCACCTTGCATTTTGGCAGACATCTAGAGGAAAACCATGGGGGTATGTGAAGTAATGGGAGTTTACACGGATAATTTTGGGATGAACTACAAGTCAGGCTGGATGTTGTTCAAAATTGAAAAGGTGGGCTGGGGATTTAGCTCAGCAGCATAAGTGCCTGCCTGGCAAGCACAAGGTTGTGAGTTTGATCCCTGGTACCAAAATAAATAAAAATAAAATAAAAAGGTATGCAATAATATATATATTAAAAATATATAGATGAATCCATTTAAATTAGAATACTTGAAAATCAGCTAACTTATTACTGCTAGGTAATAATTTTATCTAACATTTAATAGTATAAAAATACTCATATAAGATTCTTGGACATTCGGCATACATATTTTTTGAGATTAAGCCATAAGTATAAGCAAGTATGGTTTTCTGATCAAAATTCTTACAAAAATTGGATAAGAAAACCCCTGAAAATCATTTCAATAGTTAACTTTTGTAATTTTTTATTAACTTGCCTTTTTACTTAAAAATAAATTAAAAAACAGATTTGTGCATTAAAAATATTAAATGTATCTGCATGTAACCATCAGTTTTTTGAAGTAGGACTCTCAAAGCTCAATGTTAATATTCCTCTAAGGTTTATATTTTTCTCCTTGGAAAACAGTTTTTTAGTGGATCTCAATTTCTGACTTTAATGGTCAGAAACTGAAATTTATCAGGGAAATACTGGGAAAGTAGGAAGGAAGAAAAACCTGAAGTTTAGAAGAGTACTTATAAAACAAACAGTGGGTTTTTTGGTGCTAGAAACAGACAGCAAGGCACGTTGCGTGGTGGGAGGCGGACAGTATGAAGGAAAATATGAAGGTACTTGCTCGGGGCTGGGCTGAGTCACAAAGAACACTTGGTATTTAAGCCTAAAAACTTGAACCAGTGGAGTGAGAGTAATGAGGATGAAGAAAACTGATTAAAAATAGGAGGTGATACATGAGTAAAAGGAATAATAGGTGAAAACAAGAGGTCAAGTCCAGGTTACAGCTACCAAAATGACCAGGCAAGTAGCCACAGACATATATCAAGAGATAAGAGAGCCTGGAATTTGAAGTACAGGGCGTTCAGTGGGAAAATCTCTTTTCTAGCTGAAGCAGGAAACAGATGATATAATACACAGAACAAGAGCTTCCCAAGGACCTGAGGGTTAGGATCAGTGCTATTATGGGTTTTACCACCGTAATAAATCCTTGGGGTAGAAGAAGATGAGTAGGGCAGAGGATTATTTCTGAGATATTCAAATTAAATCAGTCATTTGAAAACATGTAATTGCATTTTCCAAGGAAAAATGTGCTGAGCATGGCTTGAAACTATGATATAAAGTCTGATAATAGTAGAAAAATACTTAGTATTAAAGCTACCTGAAAAAGCCCAGGTAAAATATTTGCTGCAGTTACTATGGTCTGAACATGAGAATGTCATGGAGAATGATTTTACATATCAAGAATAATTATCATATAAACATAGATTTCAAACTCTCTCAGAAGTGATTGATGTGACCCACAACTCTAGCAACAACAGAAGATATATATTAATACATATTAAATTAAGACAAATTTTCGGAAAGGTAGTCAGGGCCATAAAAAAAACCCCGAAGTATTACTTTAGTAGTCTAGCAATGCTTTCTATTTTATTCTGTAGAAAACATCTGTTATTGAAGCCTGATGCAGTGACACATGCCTGTAATCCCAGCTCTTATGGTGGCTGAGACAAGAGGATTGCAAGTTTGGATAGCTCGGACAATTTAGTGAGATCCTGTTTTCAATTTTTAAAAAAATTATCATTGGAACATGGGGTGTTAAAATCAAAACTGTTAAGATTCCACAGTTGAAAAGACATGAACATCACAAATAAAAACATTTTGAGTCCTAAAAATGTAGATTGAAATGAAGCCAAAAATGTAGCTTAACCGTCCCGAAAGGTACAAAGCAACTTGCAGAAGTGCCTTTTGAAAAGCTCCACTGAAGTCAATAAAGCAAGACTCTTGGATAGGGTGGTATGACACTGATCAGCAGTTAATAGTATAAGGAGACTCACACAAATGAAACCACTTGTGAACAGCCCATGGTGCCTCACTGGAGTTTACTAGACAAGTCTGGGACATAAAGCAGTCAGACAATGGAGAGAAATAAATATCACCAAATGAGTAAACTTCAGTCATAGGTCTCGCAGATTTTATTTTTTGTAACCTTAAATTATTTTCAGACTCTTTTAAAGCACAAGTTCTAAAATGCTTTCATTTAAATCAAATCAGTAAATGTGCTTAAAACCTATATGGTAACTTGGACAAGGACATGTATTTCTTTACTAAAATAATGAACTTAAGTATATCCTTTCAGAGGACTTGGCCTTTGGTTTTCACCTGTTTGTTTGTTTCTCATACTCAGCTGTGACACACTGTTTTTGACCATCAGTTTTATTCATTTTGATTATTCAAGTTTTTAAAGAAAAGTAAGAAATGTAAGTATATAATAAATGACAGGAGCATGCCATGGTGGCATGCACGTGCAATTCCAGCACTCTGGGAGACTGAGGCAGGGCGATTGCAAATTCAAGTATAGCCTGGACAACTTAGCAAGACCCTGTCTCAAATAAAACACTGAACAGAGGGTCAAGGCTGTGTGTGGTTCAGTGAAAATGCCCTGGATTCAACGGCCAGGGCAAAAAAAAAAAAAAAAAAAAAAAAAAAAAAAAAAAAAAAAAAAAAAAAAAAAAAAAAAAAAAAAAAAAAAAAAAAAAAAAAAAAAAAAAAAAAAAAAAAAAAAAAAAAAAAAAAAAGAAGAAGGAAAAGAAAAGGGAAAAAGAAAAGATGATCAATCAGATAATGGCTTTCAGATAATGGTTTGCAAAGCACACCTCTGAAACTAGTAAGGTAGTATCCTGGTGAATTTAGCAAAATTTCTATGTATGACAGGGAAAAGGTATACACATACTTTAAATTGTCTCATTTTCTCAAATATGTAAGCAGCTGGGCTTGTGTTCATTCCTTTTCTGGAAGGAACAGACGAAAGATGCCTCCTGTTCTCCAACACAAATTCCTCAAGGCAGGGAAGAAGCCAAGATGACAGCAACTTCCAGGGCAGTGCTATGTGAAGTGAAATGTGGGGGCTGCCTGTTCTACAACCACACCAACGCAGATTAAAAATGTGACTCCTTAGGCCTCTTCTCAGATAATGAAGTAGCCCCCCTGCTGAGGAGGGATCCTGGAAATCAGGTTTTCTAACAAGCTCCTGGGAGATTCTAAGGTACTCTGTTAGAAGCTGCTGCTTAGTGGCAGTTCTGGCTTATTCTTGGGGAAACAAACAAACAAACAAAAAAAAACCTATTACCTTGACCATAATGTTCTGGGGGACAGAAGCAAACTCCTATGAATCCTTATACTCTGAGCTGTAAGGAGGGAGGCAAGCAGCAAAGCCTTCCTTTCAGTGTTATCTGAGATGCATTTTGGTAGTTCCAAATTAAAGATTAATTTGCTGTTTCATTGTTTTGAAATGCTATTTTCCCTCTTGAGATAGTTTTTACCATTTGACTGTGAGGAAAAAAATTAATGATGCTTTCAAAAACTTTTTTATTTCCTTTTCTCTTTTATCCAGTGACTCCTTATAATTTCACTACGCATTAGTTCAGTTGAGGAATAAATATATTTAATTTTTTGTCTATTGTATTTCTTTTCTTTTAGTCTCTTCTTTCTCCCTTTTGCTTTCTTTGATACCTCATATGTAAATGCACTGATCAGTAACCTTTCTATCTCATTGTAGTATCATTAAAAAAAAAATCCCTCCAGGGTGTCCTTCATCTCCAGGATATATCTTTTCTCTTTTAGAGCTGTTTTTCTTGCTATTCACAGAGAGCCCCTGGCCTTTGTTTCTGTTTCTTATCATATTGAGAGATAAGGTAATGTAGAGGGACATGACGTATTCACATTCTTTCTCTCCCTTTCCGCATATGGTCTCTTGAAAATGGAACTTTGTGATTCTGCTTTTTATTTCCTTTATTTTGCTTCTTCTTTATTTTCCTGTTAATTTTATTATTTTTAAAACTCATATGCTCAAAAAGAAAATAATTAACAGTGTGTATTCCCTCAGAATTTTAAATAATTTAAGGGGATCAAAGAGGCAAGATTAATGATTGGATAGAAATTCTGAGCCACTGGTTGTCAAAATGCTTGGTAGCACATACCTTATGTAGGTAGTTAATAACTTAATAATAATAATTTCACAATCTGAACTGTACTAACTATTGTAAAAGGCATTTCCTTGGGAAATGTATGATTAAATTATGTGCATACTACAGGTACAGTATTTGCATTTACCCGTATATAGGATATAAGCTATAGAATAAGCAATAAGAAGATAAACATAAAATAAATAATTAAAATTAGCAAAGTATCCTGAATCTTCTTTGTGTCTAACAGCTTCAAATTTCTCCGTACTGTTTTTCTTATTATTATGTCTGAATTCCATCTTTTTTTTTTTTTTTACTCCTGACCTAATCATTTCCTTTCCTCTAAAACCTCCCAGAGTATAAGCACTTAAGACTACCTGGTGATAATATTATTTTAAGAAAAAGCTATGTTAAACATTATGCGGTATGTTGGGAAGGTCTATTTTCTAGGATATATACTCAGGCTTAATTCTCTAGGACTAAATGACTTTATAGTCATTATTTATTTAATGGGAAGATAACTGCAAATTTTGGTAATTCTCTTTTTCTCCCTTTTTCTGTATTCAGTATCTCTTGATAATTTGACAATTTCCTAGTTCGAGGAACAAATATGTTTAATTTAGAATTATTGTCTTCAGTGTTTCTTATGTTTGGGTTGCCCTTTACACACACACACACACCCCACTCAGGAATTGGAATGGATTCATTATTCAGACATTCATTTCTTTTGTCCAATTCTATCATATTTTGAACACCTCCGACTATCAGTGAACAAGCCAACTATTTTAAAAAGTATGGCCAGAAAAGTGAGACAAAAATCTTTTACTTTTGCCCTCCCCAACTTTGGGCATCGTAACTAATATGTTAGACAGTAGGAATTAGGAGTGATTTAGGAGAATATATGCTGAATATTGTGCTGATATCACAGAACGTCTATTCCATTATTTAGCTGTGATGGACATGGACTAAACTTCTCTTAACTCTTCCCCCTTTCAACAGGGAGTTATGTGGCCTTATTGTTTTAGTCTTACTTTTACCTCAATCTATTTTAATGGAATCTTTCTTTTTGAAAAAGAAGACAGGCGGTTAGCTGGAGTCCAGAGGAGGTCACCTTGAAGCATCATGAGTTAAATCTGTATGATGAAGAGGTTGGAATGGTGTAAAGCACACAACGAAGTTTCCATACACTGTAAATTTTTTTCACACAAATCCAAATTAATTACTATTGCCACAGCTAAGTAATAGGTAAGACCTTTTTAGATAGCATATTCTATAGCATATTTCAGGACTATTGCCACAATAGTCATACCATGCCAAGTTTACTCAAAAAAGTGAATTCTGATTACTGTAGTAATTTTTTTAAAATTTATTTTTAACAAAGAGGGTCTTACACAGTAGATTCTTTAAAGGCTTTTAAAACTTCATCATGTGCAATGCCTAAATAATGGATATTGGATGTAACAAAATACCTGGAATGTTGAATAAATGCTAAATGATGTCTTATACTGAATACAGAAGAAACAATGAAAGAGCTATTTTACATTTTAACCAGGCCAAAATTTATTCTTAACGTGCATCTTAAAAATACGTTGGTTCTAGTGAGCACATGGATTTGTCACTGTAACAATTATTTAGGAAGTCTGATTTATTTATATTAAATTCTGTCTTAACCCGTTTAGTTGCTACCTCATTAAGCAGGCATTTGGAATTATGTTAAGTCTTGATAGGTTTTAAATTATGTAATTTAAGGAGAAATACAACTGAATTGTATCTTAAACAGAAATGGTCTCTGTTTTCTTTACAGGCAGTTTGTAAGAAGCAGGAAATACAATGTATTTATCTACTTGCCTGGGTTTCATCAAGTGGTAAATGTATGTGGGGTAAGTAACAGCTGTCAGAGATAAGCACGATTAATACTAAAAGATTAGTACTGTGTATGATAGCACATGTGCCCATATTCTTTGTTAAACAAGTTGGTAAAAAAAATGTTCTTTTTGTTAAATGTTGAAACACATAAAAGAGCCATGATTATTGATCTAAAACAGGAAGGGGTTTAGGTTTTGTATTTAGTTCAACCTTAGACATTTCAGAACCATAAAGAACTATGGAATAATTTCATCCAGGGATTCTTAAACTGGGAATATGATTTGACTTCAAGGAGACCGAAAGGTCTCCTACAACTGACAGATTTGAGAGCCTATGATGTACTGAGTATTTTAGTAACTGAGGATGCAGACAATATCCACAGTTCTCTTGAGTTCATGGATATTGTGTTTCAATGGGAAAGACTGATAATAAATACATAATATAATGCCACTAATGAATTGATTGCACAGTTTTATGTGTTGTGTTCACATATACATTTTGCAGGGGAGAGGAGAAGTAGAGTTGAGATCTTGAGAGTGGCTTATGATCATTAAAAGATTCAGAACCAGTAACCTAACGCACACTGCTCATTTTATAGATGGGGAAACTAAATTGCAGATGAGAACTGGTCTTCTCACACCATGTAGCTCACTGATAGCTAACTTAGGATCAGCACCAAGCAATCTGGTGCTCAGTCACTATTGCAAACTGTAAGGAAGATGGTCTGTGATATTTTTCCTTCTTCTTTATATTTACTTTGTTTTTCATAACTGTCTATTGAGACTCAACGACTACCTGCTAGAAGTTAAGAATCTGGCCACAGAGAGATTGCAATCTAAATTTCAACATTAAACTGCACCGGTTTTGTGACTTTATAAAATTGTGTAAACTTCTGAACCCCAGTTGCCACATCCACAGAATGATTAAAGTAAGTTGTAACTGACAGACGACTGGAATATTAAGCGAGATCAGTTACATACAAACTCATGTGTATGCAAGTGTACATTACTTGGTATAATGTCTTCCACCCGATAAGTATGCTGGTTATTATAATTCCTTTACATATGTTAAGATTCTACTAACCTATTTTTTGGTGCTAGGATACCAGGCTCTAAAAAATCACTCCTGTTCTTTCACTAGACTGTGATTCAAATAGTAACTGCTGAGCACTTTTTATATTCAGGGGAGATGCGAAGGGCGATACTAATTACGACAGATTACAGATCATGTATTCTGGAGTTTGGTGGCTTGTATTCAAATACTGGCTGTACTACCTGTGTATTTTGTGTTGTCCAAAACTTGTATAATAAGCATATGATAGGTTCTCAATTAAAAAAATGAAGCTATTTTTCATTGTAAAAATATGGATTGATTTGTTGGTGACTTACTGTATCTGTCCCTTTGAATAGCCTGTGTTTTTGGCAGGTTGGGGTAATGTGTCTCTTCCTGCTCAAAGGGATCCTGATTGATCTCTGTTCACAAGAAGCCTCACCCCCTCCTTCCTGTGGAATGGAGGAGCAGCTTGAAGGGCAGTCAGATCGGAAGTCCCTGGGCGCTCAGGTCTCTCTCCTTCATTGTCTGACTCAGAGTGAAGCTGGCTCTGTTCTCTAGCTCCTCTCTCCTCTCCATACCTAGTGCATCACAGGACTGCAAGAAATAGGTTGCATGAAGTCTGTGACCCAAACTGTGATGGCAGAGAAGGAAGGGGAAGCCAGACCTTCTCTGGCATTCTGTGAACAGAAGATTTTTTTTAAGCAAAACCTCGTGTGCTATTTTTAGAGAAAGTTCTTATATGACAGAAGGTAGGACCAACCCCCCCCGGAGAGGGGGTCACATTCCAAATGACACTTATACCTAATGATGCTTCTTGCTCATTTCCTGAAGAAAACTGTCTTCCTGCCTCGGAATCATTTGCTCGTTTGTTCTAAAATTTATCTGGTGTGTGAAAATGGGTATGTGATGTGCAGAGATATATCATTTGCTTTTTATTTTTACAACTAGAGAAAATTTGAAATTCTTCTTATTTTAAGGACATTAAACCATGCATTTTACTAATAGACTTTAAAAATAGTATTGATCAATACCGCTGATAGTATACGGGGAAAAAACTGGATTTTCCCACAACAGTAATAATCGATTTGTCAAATATAAAAAACACGGGATAGGAAATATTTAGCATCTGGTCAAGTGTTAGGAAAAGGATCAGAGAGTGAGAAATAGTGCAAGTGAGTGAGTGGAAAAATGTTGACGACATATAATATGTACGTATATATGTATATGTATATATTATATATATGTATATGTTGTATGTATATATGTCACCAACATTTATATCCTTCCTTTATTCAAAGAAGAGACACATTCAGATTTCCTTAGACCTATTCTCCTTAAATATTCCCATTTAATTACCCTTTAGTGCCAGAAAAGTGAGAATGGATACTTTTGAATCTATAAGGAAGGCAGATAGGGTTACAGCAGTGTGTTATTAGTCAGTTTTTTCATTACTGTAACGCAATCCTGACATCCACAATTTAAAGAAGGAAAGATGTATTTTAGTTCATGATTTAGGGAGATTCAATACACGTCAGCAGACTCCATGGCAGAACCCCATACAGGAAGGAAGTGGTAGAGCACACATGCTTAGTTTGTGGATGCTGGTGAGCCAAGCAAGAGCCCAGTGCCAGGGAGGAAGGGACCAGGGACAGATACAGCTCCCAAGGCCACACCTTCATGCCCCACCCAGACACGTTTCTTAATCTAATGAAGCTGACTTTTCAGGATTAACACTCACATGCTGAATAGGGAATTTGAGAATTATTTTTTGTCTCCTGGTTTATGTTAGAAAACCACATAAACTATTTTTTTTTCTTTTTTGTCTTAGACCAAATGATGTTCCAGGGAGATATATCAGTCTTACTAATTTTCTGGGCCATCCTTTATTTGTCAAAATGTCTATATATGCATTTCTGTATAAGAAGCAAAAATTTAGATGATACAGTTTTCTTTTAAAAAAAAAGACAAATGGAGACAAAAAGACTCATGGGAGACAAAAAGACTCATGTGTGTCATAGTCAGCTGGAGTCTTTAGATTGTGGGATCCTATATCATTTAATAAGAAAAATATTAAAAGAAAAAATCTCTTTTAGTTACCCTGCCCAGGAGGAGCTGTGCATTGTAAATATTTATTGAGGTTTTCATATGCTGAATATCAAATTACTAATATTTCACATTTAAAGTTTATATCATTTAAAATGATATGACAAAAATTAAAATCTACAAAAATGTTCAATATACCCAAGTTCATTGTCTGAACTAATATTAATTATAATTTAAATTGTTATAGCAAAGAATGGAACAGCACAAATAGTGGTGTGTTTTGTTGTTAGAAGGGACCAATAGGAAATAAGATCAGCCTCTAAAACTAGAGAAAGAAACCAGGAAGAACCTCGCCACTATTTTATTAAGGAAGTGTGAAGAAGGTATGGGAAAAAGTATAAGGTACATCCTTGGAAAACCCTCACCAATACAATCCTTACCAGCAACATCATGAAATCATCAACTTGAGAGCTAGGATGGGCTTCAAGCAACCCCCCATCTCTATACCATTGTTGCACAACAGAAGTGAGAGAATTGCCTGAATTCAAACCACTGACAAATCAAAAAACAATGCTCCTCACCCAGGCTTCCTGCATCCTAGTACAGATTTCTTTCAGTTTACCCTGTGCTGTTTTCCCTGGTGTCACAAGGGTTTAATGTGGTTAGATTCTTCTGGGTGGCAATTTGAGTATTTTGTTTTATAAGACATACAATTGTAAAACTGAGTAAAGGGGGCTAATTAAGTGAGGGAAACAGCACTATTATCACCAACGTGCCTATCACCAATGACTGTAATGAACTGTTTCAGCTTCAGTTTGGATAGGCTGGTATTTTAAATGAATGAATCAAATCAGGCATGGTGGCACACGCCTTTAATCCCAGCACTCAGGAGGCTGAGGCAAGAGGATCATTGTGAATTCGAGACTAGCCTGGGCTACAAAGTGAGTTCAAGGCCAGCCTGAACTGCATAGTGAGACCCTGTCTCAAAAAATAGGGCCAGGGATTTAGCTCAGTGGCCTAAGTAACTGCCTGGCAGGTATGAAGTTGTGAGTTTGATCCTGGTACCAGAAAAAAAACAAAACAAAACAAAACAAATGAACAAAAAACAGAATGAATCATCCATATTCAAACTTCCTGAAAATGCTGTAGCCCAGAGAATATTCTTATATACAGTTTCTTTTAACAGTCTAATTTTATTTTATTTTATTTTATTTTTTTTATTTTAAAGATAGTAAAATCCATCAGAACATAACAGAACAAAGTCAATCAAAACAAAGCAGTAGAACTGGTACAGAACTTCGAAGAAAAATAATGTGAATACAATAGCTACTATAGTATATCCTGTCATCCTCAGAATAGCTTACCATTCCAAAAGGTATAGCAGAATTGAACCAAAACCAAAACAGAATAAAACCAGTAAAAACAGAATATAAAATAAAGAGAAAAAAATGATCAGAGTAAAGCAAAACAGTAAGGCAAAACAGAAGAGAATCCCCCATATTTGCTACATTGCCTACTGTCATCTTCCAAAGAGATGCTCAGGTTGCTGACCCGAGGCCTGCAAAATCTACAAAACAATACTAGCATTTAGTTGCTTAATGTTTCTTAGTTGCTATCAATTTAGCCAGACTTCCAAACCAGCAGGTTGCTTGTGTGTGTTGGGGCGGAGTTGTTCTTGATTCCAAGCCCGCCCACTGGTGCCGCCCAGGGCCCAGCAGGATGGGTCCCGGAAGGGCCCATTCTGGTTCTCCTCCGGGGGTCTGAGCAGTTGCCCCGTCCCTCAGAGGGCAGTTCCGTTGTCTCACGGTCCTGGTCTGTGCCGCAGGACCCCAGCGGCGTGGGTCCCGGAAGGGCAACAGTCTAATTTTAAACAACGGGAACTTATTTGTTAGGTTGCAGTTATACAACCTTCTAAAAAGAAAGATATGTGGGTGCTTTCTTCCTCCAAAACAGGACTGGGGCTTTCCAGAAAGTCTGAACACATCACCATACTTGAACTTACAGAATAGCAGCTATTTAGGGACCTGACTGGGCAGCCTGGGCCTTTTGTCCTCCATCTGGGTTTAGCTATTAGAGTTATGCTATAGTAAGTTCTACTACACTGATTTAAGGCTGAGGGGCTGGTGATCTTGCAGAATACCTTTGCTTCTGGCTTTTCCTCCTTTTATTTAATATTCTGTTTCTATAATTATTGGTGTTGAATCTGACTAAGATCCAAGGTGTGCTGCATCTTGCAGGTCCATGTCATACTCAAGGTTCAGGAACCTGTGGGCTATAGGAACAGAAAAGTAGAGAAAGGGAATATTTGTTGACTCCAAAATACGGTAAAATAACTTCACCCATGAGTTTTGCAATACTGAAACAACCTCCCAACAGTTTTGTTGTGTTTTTTTTAAACATACCACTATATCGTGCATGAAGATGGCTTCCCATTTATCAGAAATAAGAGATGGAACATGATCCTCTGTGGTTCCCCTCCTCACATTTAGCAGACTACATCTGAAAAATAAAATAACAGGAAGTATTGGTAGAAGCCGTTGATGACTGAGGTTAACCAACAAGCAGTGACTGATGTACATATGCCACCTCAAGCATTGACCTTGCCCTGAACTTTTGGTGTTAGGCTCCAGAACAAAAATAAGACAAACACCTGTCAAAAGCAAACCCTTAGGTTTGGGCTTTTTTTGTTGTTGTTGTTGTCCTATTATTTGCAAAATGTTCCTTCTCTGATACTGTGTACTCTGGTACTGCTGATAACATCTATCCAGGTGCACAACTAAACCTTTCTGTACAAAGAACACTGGAGTACAATGTAGTCATGGTTCCAAACAAGCAGTGTCACACAAGACATTTCTCAGAAATAGGACAATATACCACTGTTGTCCTTTTCAGGCTTTCTTTATTATTGTTGTTATTATTATTATTATTAATACTATTAATATTTTCTTTAGGATGCTTAGGTTTACCTAGATGGACCCACAGGTCCTGAGTCATTCGTTTATCAACTCAACAAATCTTTATCATGTGATCAATGTGTCAGGTGCTAAGAACTATAAAAAAACTGTAAAGATAACAGTTGATGATCTAGACCCTGTGGAGTAGGTGTCAGATGTAAGCTATTCTCTAAAACAGCCTTTCTCAACTTGTTTCATGAAAGTATTATATTCTAGACAAACTCATTTGAGAGTCCATTTTCTCAATTTTTGCAGGAATGGTAAGAAGTTGATACCCAATCCAGATGTATGACTGGTGAAGTAGTTTATCACACACAGTTGATACCTTCCTACTGTGTTCAACCTCTGGCCCACCATTTTTTTGTGGTCTTTTAAAATATTGCAATAAAAATCATAACAAAAAAGTCTGGTTACTTATGATAACTAATCTTTGAAAATACTTTATATGTGACCCAAGACAATTTCTCTTTACTCAATAAGAGGGAATCAAAAAGGCAAGTTGCAGGTTACTGATCATTAAGACTTCACTGACTGATTGAAAAGATTTTCTAGAAAAAGAAAGTATTCTTCCTTAGAGGTTTATTTACAATTTTGATCAAAACTAGTAAGAAAGACAAAATTAGTAATGGTCAGGAGATTCACAGCATTGTCCCTCCACCCATAGACAACTGGCCATGAGAAGAGAAAGGGAATATACAAGTGGGAGGATTCTCTTAGACGTAATCCCTACTTTTGAGAAGGATGGGGGAGTATTGGAGGATGAAGCTTGTCAGAGGTAGAAGATAATCAGACAGCAAGATGCACTGAATTTCTCTGGAAAGAAAAAGGAAAAGCAGTAGCTAACAGTGTAGGGAGCGGTGAAACAGTCTCATGGCTGCCGCTCCGTCTCTCTTCCATTTTTCTCCTCCCTGTGGGCATTCGGTGTGTCAGCCTACATTGTAAGCCTATATTTCCCATGATCCTCCCCTGTCCCACCGGGAAATGATGACGACCTGTCCACGCCCCAATACAATGACAGCTTCCACTCCCGTTTCTATATAAACCTTGAATGTTTCCACAATAAACAAGACTTGATTGGAATCACTCGACTTGTCTCCATTTCTCTCTCCTCTTGCCCTGCCCCCATCCCGTCTCTCCTCCAGGCGAGACCCACGAGTTGATCCGTGGGCTGGATCAAGTGGCGCCCAACGTGGGGCTCGACCCGTGAGGATGATTCCCGACGGGACCTTTCGTAAAGACAAAGCCTTGGCCAAGGTGTTCCGGGACTCTGTCCCTGTGATCTGCACAGACAGCCACCTTACGTCTCACCAGAGTCACGGTAAGAGAATGGCATCCATTTCCCCTTTCCCACTCGGCATGGATCAAGCATTAAGTGAACATCAGTTGTTCGTTAGCGGCCTCAGTAAGGCCCTCAAGTGAGAGGAATAAAGGTTACTACTAAGGATTTATTGAAAGAAAGAAAGAAAGAAAGAAAGAAAGAAAGAAAGAAAGAAAGAAAGAAGAAGCTAAGACTTTGGCTTGAGAGAAGCCTGAGACAACTAGGCTTAAGAGACTTCAAGGGAAAATTGGTTTAGGAAAAACCAAAGTGAAAGAAATGTATCACTTTTACCAGGTGTTAGATACGGGCAAATATATTCTAAAGAATCACAAAGGAATATGGAACTGTTGGTGTGCTTCATTATAGTATTTACATTTTTGTGGTGGATTTGGATTAGCCAGGGTCTTAATAATCATAAGCTTGGGACAACAACTAACCTAAAAATTCAACATTTGGTTTGAACTGATAATTGACTGACTCCAGCATCAGGGTGAGGCTGCATTGCGCTCCTACTGCAATCCTACCCCTAAGCCCAGTCCCCCTGGCTCGGTGACTCTGGATATCCCAGAGCCTCCTCAAAATGGCGACTTGCCACCACTTCTTCTTTCTGAGGTGCATGTGGACACTCAAAATGGCGACGCCTCTCCACATGGCTCCCGGCGTTCCCTAGAACTTGGCGCCGCTACACCTTCTCCTCAATATCCGTCTATATACCCTGACCTTTCAGACTTCCCAGAGGTTGATTGGTCTCTATTGGCAGAGGAGGCTGCTCACTATCATGACCTTCCTTTTGTGGCTCCTACCTTGTCAGCCAAGCCTCAGTCTGTCCCCCAAGAGCCGCCCGGTCCAACCCCTACTCTTCTAATTTTACAAGCTGAACTTCATGAGTTGTGAGCGCAACTCTGGCAGGAAAGGCAGGAAAGACAGAGGCTTATTTTACAGCCTCCACCCTTAAATATGGGTACCTTTAACTCAGCCTCCAAACTGGCGCCCGCACCCGGCCCGCCACGTGGTGCTCTAAAAATGGTGTTTCCGGTTACAGAGAACACCCTGCCCCCACAAGGTGGCGCTGCACAAGATGGCGCTACACAGGATGGCGCTGCTCCACCAGCGACTCGGCAGATAGTTAGGACTCATACATCATTTACTGTGACTGCCTTAAAAGAGTTAAAATCAGCAGTCACTCAATATGGCCCAACAGCCACCTTTACCCTTGCTGTTTTAGATTCTATGACTCAGGGCTGGATCATTCCTAATGAATGGAAGGATTTAGCAAAAGCAACCTTATCTGGAGGTCATTATTTGCTCTGGAAATCTGAGTTTCTCGATCAATGTGAAGCCAGTGCTAGAGACAATGTCATCAGACACAATCCCTGGACCCTCCCCATGTTGGCGGGAACGGGTGATTTTACAACCAAAGAGGCCCAAAGGCAGTATGACCCCGGCTTATTTGCTCAGATCAATGCAGCCGTTTGTAGGGCATGGAGAAAACTCCCCACTACTGGAGAGATTGGCGCCCCTCTAACTAAGGTTAAACAAAAACCAGAGAAGTCTTTTGCTGATTTTGTCGATCGCCTTCTCCAAGCTGCGGAGCGCCTTTTTGGCACTTCCGCGGATTCTAGTTCAGCTTTGATTAAACAGTTGGCTTATGAAAATGCAACGCCTGCTTGTCAGGTGGCAATCAGGCCACATAAGAAAAAGGAAGACCTCTCTGGCTACATCCACCTGTGTGCGGACATAGGCCCTGCCCATCAACAGGGCCTCATTATGGCTGCAGCTATTGAAAAACAAGGTGTAGCTATGGCTGCAGCTGTCAAGGAAGCCCTTTCCTTGTATACTGGACAATCAAAACACCCAGTCCAGTGCTAATTTGGGGTCGAGAGTATGCTTATATTTTTCCAGATGCTGTCCGGCTGTATCGTGGATCCAAAACCAGAGAAGGAGTTGATTCCACCTCTCAAGAAACAGATGCTCAGTCCTATAACAGTGACCATGCCACAATTGATAGAAAAGGATGAAGCTGGAGCCAAACTTAATTGACCCAAGATGCTCAAAAGATGGTAACAAACAGTAAAACCAGAAGTCTAAGTAGATAAGAGTATATGCTAAATCCTATGATAAAATATGTTAATTATAGTTAAGATTTTGTCCTTTCCAAATTCTTTTATAAGAGATCTCTGCTAATTGACCTACAATAAATCTGACCAGTCTATTTATAATTACAAATTCTACAATTGTAAAACTTCAGCATAATTCAATTTGGCTAAAATATATTTGAGTGCACTCTGATTGTGTAAGATGTTTGTCAGTCTGTCTGTGTACCTGTTTGTCCAGTCTGTTAAGGTGTTGTTGGGAGTCAGCTGAGCTAGTGATCATTCACATCTGTAGAGCCGAAAAGCACAAGTGCCCGTACAGGAGTGTCCAAGTGGCATGGAGCGCCTAGGAAACGCCCTGAGGGCATGGGGTGCTGGAGGTGACAAGTGTTCCAACCCCGAGGACATGGGGCATAAGAAGTAAGCTAGTTTCAGCAAAGGGGCATAAAATAGCCCCCGGGAACTTAGAGAGTTCTTGCGGACACCAACAACTCTGTTTCTATGTTCAAATCTGTACAGATCGTCTGTCCATGTTTGTCCATTTGTCCATTCTGTAAACAGCTGTTCCTTTTATTTTGAGCTCAATAATTTTCCTTTTCCTTTTCTTTTCCTTTTTTTCTTTTTTACATTTTTGGATCATTTAATCAAAGTTTAATTTGGGTAATAGATTTAAAAAGCATACTTCCACCTGGGTTCCCAGTTAGTCCAAATGTTGCTAAAATTGGTTATGTAAAAGTAATGTATATTGTTATCATAACTTGTCTCCCATTGTTCAAAAAATAATACATTAAATGTTATAATTGGGTTTTTCATAAGTCATCAAAAATTATTAAGATGAGTAAACAAAACCCCTTGCGGGGAGATAGTTGGACAGGTCTCCATTTGATAAATAAGAAAGCAGCTGCTGGTAACATTTTAAGCCAGTTCTTGTTTATCGATTGGAGGCCCCAATGATCTCCATAGCCTTGGGGGAGACACCCCAACTAAAATTATATGGAATATTGTTAAAATATGTTCACATTGGTCATCATCAAATGAAATAATACAATAAGGTTTTTGGTTTAAAAGTGCCCATACAAAGTGTTCATGTGTCTATGAAAGATTGTTATTAGCCCCATGATATATTTAAGTACTCATGCCTCCAGATGTACAGGTCTTAAAAATGTAAAACAGATTGCTTTTGGTAACAAGACAGATGAAGGCCAGGTGTTTAATTACTTCTGTGAGAGCATGGTATACTAGAACCCCTTTAAATATTTTTGAGAAAAACAACAAATAAAAATGGAAATTCCCATTTTGCTCATACTTTAAAAAACATACCTCATGGCCTGGACCACATGAGTTTTGGTTCAGATAGGGAGAGTTATATTCCTTATAATTCTACGAGTTCAGGTGTAGCTGCTAACCAGCTTGCTAGGCGCCTGTGACCCTACAATGGAGTACTGACCTTTATTCTAGCAAGTTCCTGACCTCTTGTGTTTTAGACCCTCCATCTTGGGTCACCTTTTTAACTCTCCTTCTTGGTCCTCCAGCCAATTCTTTAAATGTCTTTTTTGTCCACATTTTATTTTTTCCTTTAGTCTCTTCTTTCTGTTTTCTCCTGAAAAATGTCCCTTGTACCCTAGACATGCATTTACATAAAGCCAAACAATTTGCTCATGTTTCCATCCTGAATAAGCAGTAAATTGGGAAACTTTCTATTTGTCTTTTAGTAATATTCCTTTTCAGGCATTCATATTATGCAGGTTGATGACAAGTTTCATTAACTCACATTAAAATTTAGAAAACAGGCTGCATATTTATATGTAACATAGACTCTAACTTCATTTTACCTCTTTTCTTCTTACTACTGCACACAATCAGCTTCTTTCCTCTTTAAAAACCTCAGTTCATTGGTTTTGGTTGGGGTCAAGAGAAATTCCCATGCAGGAGAATAAAAAAATGTCTAAATGGACAGATATTGTATGTGACTGAAAGGTTTGGCCTTTTCGGTGGTTATATCATGGTTCCATCAAGGCCATACGTGCCTGAATCTCTCAGGATCCTGACCTGTTCTGTACATGAAAGTGAAAATGATGCAGTTCTGTGTTTTACTCTTTTCTTAAGTGGAAAAACTAGTGGCTTAACTCTTCTTTATATTCACCTCTGGATTCCTTCCATTTTATTTGCCTCTATGTAATGGATTTGTTTGCAAAAGAAAATGTAGAAGAAACATTGGTGATTTCTATGTAAGTTTCAAGTTTCAATTACTTGTCCAGTGGGTTCTTGGCTTTGTTCCTGAGTGAAAGAATATGGGACAGCAATATGGAGAAAGGAGTTGATCAATAGATATTTTCAGTTATTAATTTTTATTTTAAAATTATACTTTGTACCTGTTTTATTTTGAGAAATATTATTTAAATACTTATTGGAAGTGGTTGCCATATTATCCCCCATTGTGGTACTAGGACTAAATAGGCTTGAACATATTAACCACAGACATTTTGTACTCAGATAACTTTATTACTGTGATTAGATTAATACACATTTTTGTTGTCCAGATTAAGTAAAAACACTACTTTCAAAGTATGAATGGGACATTCTACATCCTGTGTGTGTGTGTGACTGAATATAGCAACAAATACATTTATTGGGAAATTAAGTTCTCTATCTGAAGGTTTGAAAATAAATTTACTAAGAAGTAAATCCTTCAACTTTATAATATCAATAAATTTCAAATCATTTCAGGTGGTTATCTTAGCCTGGTTAGAAAATTTCCTTCATCCCAAGGGCCAAGTCTCTTCAGTGATGAGTCTCTGATGCACGGGACCTTCTGTGACACTTTCCTTTCTATCAGGAGTGTGCAGCAGTGAGTTGAATCTGTATCTTTATGAGGTTTCAGGTTATGCAGAACTCTGATAAAATTATGCTATAAGACTGCTCTCATCTATGCATGATTACAACACTTCAGGTTTCAGATTCAATTTAGAAAATCATGGAATTTAAAAGACTTGCCTACCTTTCAGCAGGCTTCAGTTTAGTACTAATGATCTAAATATGTACACCAATTAAAAGACAGAGATTGTCACAGTGGGACCAAAAAACAAGACCCAACTCTCTCTCTTACTCTCTTGTCTAGAATAGTACAACTTTAAATATAAAAACATATATAGATGGGAAGTAAATGAATATAGAAAAATATGATAACATAAAATGAAAAATGTAGGAATAACTAATGATTTCAGAGAACATATCAAAGCAAGGGAGGTTAACAGAGACAAAGGAAATTAAATAATAATAAATGTATCAATTCTTCAAGAAGATTTAGTAATTCTTAATGTGTAGGCATAAGACAACAGTGTTGAAATATATGACATATATCACTAGAAATCTCATGATATCGAAAGGATAATAAATACTATGAGCATCAATCAAGGAATATGTGGTATTTTTATACAATGGAGTACTGCTCAGCTATCAAGACAGATTGCATCGACCCCACTGGGCCTGAGCCGCTCCAACCAGAGGATGACTAATCTGCCTTCCAGGGGACTGTGCAACTGGCATGGACTCCCGAAAGAGAATGAGAATGGGCCCCTTGAGGACCCACCCCACTGGGCCCAAGCAGCTCTGACCAGAGGACAACTAATCTGCTTTCCGGGGGACTGTGTGACCTGCGCAGACTCCAGGAAGTGAAACATGTGCCTCCCGCATGCCTACTGGTGTGCATGCTTAGAATCAAGGACAACACCCACCCCACCCCTCCACCCCCCGCCAAGCAACCTGTTGGTTTGGAGGAGGTCTGGCTAAATTGATAGCAACTGAGGAACACTAAGTAACTAAATGCTAGCATTGTTTTGTTGATTTTATAGGCCTGGGGCTGGCAACCTGAGCATCTCTTTGGAAAAGGACAGTAGGCAATGTAGCAAATATGGGGATTCTCTTCTGTCTTGTCTTCGAGGTCCAATATGTTTCTCATTGTTTGGCTTTACTCTAATTATTACTATTATTTTTTTGCTTTATTTTATATTCTGTTTTTATTGGTTTTATTCTGTTTTGTTTTTGGTTCAATTCTACTATACTTGTTGGAATGGTCAACTATTCTGAAGATAACAAGATATACTATAGTAGCTATTGTTTCCATAGTATCTTTCTTCAAAGTTCTATATCAGTTCTGCTGCTTTGTTTTGGTTGTCTTTGTTCTGTTATGTCCTGTTGGATTTTTTTTTAGTATATGTGCTGCTGAAGCAAGCACTCCTGTTGGATTTTAATATCTTTAAAATAAAAAAAAAGAAAGATTGCATCAAGACTTTTATGTGTAAATGGACACGACTTGAGACTATACTCATAAGTGAGATAAATAAAACTCACATGTGTGAATATTGTATTGTCTCCCTAGTTTAAGAAACTGAAATAGTATAAAGGATCCAAAATCTACAATAAATACTACGTAAGGGTAAGAAACTGCTCAAAGAGCAAAAGTAATTGGGAAAGGGGAAAGGAGGAAAGAAGGAAGGGGAAAGGAAAAAGACATAAATCTCTATATATGTGTATGTATGACAGCTAAAATGACTATACTGCCAAATGTACTAGTTATTGAAAAGAACAGTTAATACTCATATGAATAGATCAATTTTACATGTCTATATCTGTTAATGCAAACAACAGTGTTGAAGGTAACTGATAGGTTCTGTTAGCCTGGGGCTTAGCATCCCCCAACTTGGTACCGGACCCAGAGAAATAATTTAACTCTCTAAGAGTAAACTCCATGTTTTCCTCCTCATTCCAGAGATAAACCTCCTGCTCCCCTTTTGCGCCTGCACCAAGCCCTCTCCAATCCCAAGATTCCACAACCCCTCAAGTCTCCACCCCCAGACCCCAGTAAATCATCCGTCTCCTGCTTTACACAGGCAGATGCTCCCTCAAATCACCTGTCAATATGTCATTTTACCCACCTCCCCAAACTCCTCCCCCAGCCAAAGTTGATAAAGGTGACTACACTGCTCTGTTCTTGTTGAGAGCTTTATACCCCGCCTTGCCCCTAAAGCTCTCCCATGCCCTCCACATTAAAGGCCTCCTCCTTATCTCTCTCGCTCTTATTTTCTCTGCACCGCTTTAGATTTAGTGACTTTAAAATAGTCAAACAGTAATGAAACGCAATATTGCAACCATTGTCAAGTTCCTATCATTTTGTCTGGTAAACCTATAATGTTACTGTTTTGGATTTGCTGTTGTCATTTGTTTGTTTCTTTAGCTTTTTGTCTTTATTTTCTGTGTCTTTTTTCTCTTAAGTAAAATAAATAAATAAATAAATGAATAAATACTATGAGCAGCTCTGTGACCACAAATTTGATAACCTAGGAGAAACAGACCAATTCCATAAAAGATAAATAGTAAAACCTCACACAAAAAAGAAATAAGCAAACTGAAACAAACAAACAAACAAATAAATAAAGTCAATAATTGAAAACCCTCCAAAACAAAAAGTGCTAGTCCCAGATTGGTTCATTGATGAATTCTACAAAATGTATGAAAAGAAATTACATTAATTCTCACAATCCCTTCCAGATAACAGTGGCAGATAAAATACTTCTGAACATACTTTATGAAGCCAACAGTGTCCTAATGCTAAAACTAGACAAAAACTTCACAAGAAAATCAGAGCTATAATTCTCATAAACTTAGATGAAAAATCCTTAGCAAAGTATCAACAAAACTGAATATAAAAGCATATAAAATTATACAGTACAACCAAATGAAATTTACTTCAGATATGTTGGACTGGTTGAACATTCAAAACATTATCCTAGTATTCTGAGGCAGGGGGACCTCAAGTTTGAACCCCGCCTGGGGAACTTAGTGACTGACTTTGCAAGACTTTATCTTAAAATTAAAAAATAATAATTAAAAGGGCTGGGGATAGAACTCAGAGTGAAGACTGAGTACTACACACATGCTCACACACACACACACACACACACTAAACTAAAGGAGAAAAATCACACTACCATATCAACAGGTGTAGAAAAAGCATTTGACAAAATTAAACAGCCATTTGTGATTAAAAATTATTAATCAGCTTAGGATAGAGGGTAACTTGCTCAACTTGATAAAGTACATCTGCACAAAACCTACACGTAACAGTACTTGCAATAGAGAGAAACTAAAACTTTTTCCATTAACCTCAAGAATATAACAATGAGGTCCCCACTTATGAGTTCTTTTCAGCATTGAATGAAAAATTTTAGCTGATGTAATAAAGTGAGAAATAACAATGGAAATTATACTAATTGAGAAGGAAGATATAAACCTGTTCTTGTTCTCAGGTAACGTAATCATCTATGGACAAAACCTGAAAAAACTGGCCAAAAAAAGAAGACAAAACAAATCGAAACAAAAAAATATTCCTGGAAATGAAAGATGTCATAGCAGGATACTTTCTTGGTGACCAAGAAATTTGACTGACTAGCAGTTCAGATGATACCTCTCTAAAAATGACACCCTGGGTCTTTAGCATTCTTTTTCTTAATAATAATAATTTTAGGATAGTTTCTACTTTAGAAGATACATGCAGAGAAATACCTAGAGGATGAAAAGATTTATTAATTTTGTTACATATTCTTTAGAATAGGTATTCACTTTGAAGATCTGGGTAATTTCTGACCTCACTAAAATAATAAAAGAGTAGGCAAAACAAATGACAGGACATTATTATTTTTATCTCTTCATGGAGACCCTGAAAGATTAACAGGCTACACTAGTTGGAACTAGTTTTAGACTGAAACCTGGTTTTCTACTTCATCACTGATGTTAGCTTTTAGTTTAACTTTGATAAATGGAGTCAAACTAGTTCTTTGTGTATCAGTTTTCTCATTTATGAACTAAGAGGCCACATTCAAAGATTTTTCATGTACCCCAGGTCAAAGATTGTATGCTTCTATGACTCATATTCAAACTATTTTTCCTTAAGTGATAAAATAATTCAGTATTTTGCAATCAAATATTTCTTAAAGTGCCAGTAAATATTTGTATTGGTGCTTATAATTTTAACATGGGAAATAGAAATGTGAGGTCTACAATGAGAAACATTAGTTTAAGTTTTCAATGAGCAATAATCGCGCCTCAGATAAACCTCATTGGCTAAGGTACTACCACTGTGCAAAGCTAGAGATCCATTGTATTAAAACTCAAACCAACATAGAAATAAAATTTGGAAATAAACCATTTTCCAGTAGTTGAATAGCACTTGTCATTAAGCTAGTAAACAGTGAACAGTGCAGTATTATTCATTTATCTCCGGTAGAAAAAGTCACCCAAACTTTACTTAGAACAATGCAGCATGGGTTCTTATAGTTCTCAGTATTTTGTATCACATACACAAATAAGGCAAAGCTGATTATTTTTAAATACTTCTCTGTATCCGTTTGTTTGAACTTTGAAGTAGAGATTTTACTTTGAAGTTTATAATCTTCAAACCACCAGTCACAAAGCACAAAGAAAGCTGTTACACTATTTCCTACCCTGTATTACTCGCCACGTTTTAAGCTATGTGTGGAACCGATTTGCAATACCTGAGATTATTTTTAATGAAATTTGGGAATAATTTAAAATTTATCAATATAAAATTTGTATGTTAACTATGTATATGTGAAGTACAAATATACATTTCCATGCATACTTTTTTTTCTTTTATTTGGTAATGCTTAAGGGAGATTCAGAGAACATCGTAGTGTAGGTACTATTACCTGTTAGCCACTATTATCCTGGACAATTTTCCTAATACCTGAAGAGTTACACTCTTATGCAATAGAGGGGTTGAGAGTAGTTTTTAATTTCTGTTTTGTTTATGGGATCTTTTGTGAGTCTGATGAAAGCTATAGGTACTCTCTCAAGAAAAACTGATGAATGCAAACTTAGATAAATTTTTCATGTTTCATGCATAATTGCTTATAAGTCATCTGTGTTAACTAAGACTTTGCCTTTGAATTTGTTCAGATTGTGTAAGGTTTGTTTCCCCTGGACTACAAATCTTTGGCTTATTTTCTTATACAACAATCTTGTAGCTAGAGCATAGTACATAACCTGCCTGAAGAAAATCATGAGTGAGTCTACCATATGTCTGGAAAACCTGAAGAAAACAGAACACTGGCCCAACATACCAGGAAGCTGGAAAAACTGGCCAACATACCAAGGAACGCACATAAAATAGACTTGGCAATTTTATGTTACTATTTCTTTCTTCTGATCAAGAGTGTGGCATAACACTAGAAATATTTGTCTAACCCTACATAGTCTCTTAAGAGGCAGGAATTTTAAATCTTGCATAACCAAATTCCAGGGCATAGTCCAGGTATTCTGGGTGATGAACTGTGGATCATAATTCAAAACTATTCTTGGAGTGAATGAAAATTAGAAGAGATGGGGAGGCTGAAGAAAACTTTGTCATATGTGATTTGTCACAGGGACTAGAGATGTTTCATCAAAAAAGAGGACTGTAGAATGTCTTCAAATGTACCATGATCACAATATTGTCAGTGGAGCCATCTTAATGTGGGTTCTGGATATCAGAACTAGCCAGTGAGTATTTAAATTTAATGCTTTGTGAGGAGAGACTTTCAAACAATACATACTGCACATATATGAGGCTGTAAAGCCAAACTAGGGAACAGCAGGACATAAAGCAGAGGTGGCATGACTGATTGGCTTACAGGGGAGATTATAGAAGGAATCCAATTTAGGAGTGAACAGAGCAGTAGCTGGTGAGCATAAGCTAGATTAGATCTACATTTTAGAAAAATGATCTATAGTTTTATTTGGGGAAGGTAGAGAGGAGTAGTTCTTAGAAGTGCTTGCTAGAAAGAGACAGTCTTTTCTGAGGGTTTAAGGGACACAAAGAAAGGGGCATCCTACTGGGTTACTGATCCTAGATTGCAATGAGGTAAAGATAGCCATTGAGGTAAATCCGAGGCTGTCAATACTGAAAATTGGTGATTATGTAGTGAAATAGTAAGATTCAAAAGGTGCTATCGTAAATGTAGTTTGATCCAATACTGACTCTGCTTTAAGTGGAAATAAGAAATAGTAACGATACCGTCATATACGCAACACATATCTTACATCAACTCTACACAGGAAGCCTAATGTCACCTTCTTCTTCATTTTTCAAATGAGAAGATAGGGGTGTCAAAAATGGAACTGAAAAAGCGAAGGCATTGCTGAAAGTTTTACTCCACAGTCTGAGTTCAAAGCCATGCTATTAAAAAGGAAACCATACGCTACCAAATTTGTTTAAGGAAGAGGTCCACAGTGCTGCCCACTTTGTTTCAGGTTTAGGAACCATATGGAATACAAACTTAATGTTTTTTTGGCATATGATTATTAAGAATCACTGAATGAATATTCCTTGAGCACTACTGGCATAATAGACTAGAAACTAGTTTAGGTCCTTAGCATTCATCAGTGAGCAAAACCAACAGAAATCCATGTCCTGCTTACATTCTAAGGGAGAGAAACCGTTAATACATCAAAGCAATTTTATAACCTGTTCAAAAGTAATAGACACTATAACAAAAAAAGTCACAGTGGATAAGGTGGTGCAGGAGGAGTAGCTTTAAAGGGTGACATAGGAGGGGCCCACTGAAAACTGATCTTTAAGAGGTAGAGGGCCCTCCTTTGATCCAGTGAATCTGCATTTTCCACAAGCTCTGCCTGAAAATACTTAAGAGTCTTGGAGAAAGCTGTACAAGCAGTAAAAGTTGCTGCTTTAACCCATAGTACATGGTTAACTGGATCAGAAAGTAATGGATTAAGTAGAACTTGAAAACAAAAATGAGAGGTGCAATACTCAGTCCTGCAAAATTGTCTGTGAACCTGTAAGGCCAGGCTTGTGGCTGCTGTATCGTTCTAGCTGAAAAAAAGTGGGCTAAGGATATTTGATTTGCTTATAACCAGCATAGCAGGAGGAAAGGGGAACTTCAACTGATTCAATTGGTGTCTCTTAGTGAAGCACTGGGGATCTCACAAACAAACAGCGTGCATTGTTCTGAATTTTGTTGTGACAGGAAGGCCTGACAGGATGTCTCCGTGTTGTGTTAATTACTCCTTTTGTCATTTTTGATGCTGGGTCAAGCAGTGTGGGTTTTGTGAGAAACCTCTAAAGCTTTGAGGAAACCTGTGCTTGTTTTTATTCTTTACATATTTCTGACTTTGGGCCAGGCAATTAATTTATGTCCCTTTGGTATATTTTTACTGTTGAAGAAAAGGCAGTGGAGCCATTGAATAGTAGTATCTTTTCCCTAGACTAGTAACTTGGAGCTCCTTGAGGGCAGGAATTATGGTTTATTTATATTTGCATCCAACTCATATTCATATTTGTAACCATGACTTACATTTTACAGGTTTGTAGTAAATATGTTAAAAGTTGAATAAATGTGAATCTTCTACATGTCAATTTTAGGAATAATGGATACACAAAAATGTCAACAAGTTTTTTAGCCCGAGTAAGTATAAGATTCAAAAAACAACTTTCATTTTAAAATATAATAAGCAAGCATACCTAATATACTACTTTATTTTCATTTAATTTGGGAATAAAATAAAATAAGAAGCAAGAAATAAAAATGTGCACATAGCAGTTCTGATTCTTAGTATTCTTATTTTATGTGAAAATAAAACAAAATTTCATAGCAAAATGATAAGAATAAGGATAGTTAATATACTCTCTCATTATCTTCAAAGTAGCTCATTTTTTCTTTTAGAAAAAGATTCTTTTCACAATATACACAAGTATTAGTAGAAAATGACATAAAATAAGGAGATTAGTACCTGGAAATACAAATCACAAACCTAAAACAGACTTTATAGATGAGAAATGGCAGTCAGACCCCTTTGTAAGCTATTTATCTCCGTATTTTGAAGTTTTTCTTTCTTAATGTACAAAAACTGATAAATATTGGAAAGAAAAATAAAATATCTTAGTTATATTTTCAGTTTTGAAACAGGAATACGAGAATGGACAGTGAAATTAAAGAGCAATGAGTAGTCAGTTTGTCTGCCCTGGTTCCTCTGAAACTCTCCCTAATTTTTGTTTTTCCAAGCACAGAACTAAAACTCTGACATTCTGGAGAAGAATGTTTCTTGCATAGAGGTGACACCAAAACAACCAGCCAAGAATTTTCTGGGTGTGTTTAGCACTTTAAGTAGAATCTGGCAATAATTCATGCAAAATCTGCGTCAAAAGAATCAGTGCTTTTGGAAAAATATGACTTTTCCTAAATGTCATATTTTCTTTTGCCTTTGAAAGCCTAAATAACTTCATCATACTGCTATTAAATTAGTTTGTGACATTTCTATCCTCTTATATAAATAGCCACTTTTACCTATTCCAGTCAGTATTAAATGTCTTTTCTGTGTATGATGTATTTCCAGCCTTAGGGTTAAGGTAGGGTTAGAGTAGGCAAAAATAATTTTTATTTCATTCAATGCAAAATACATTTTCAGATGGAAAAAGTCTAAAGAAAAGATGGAAAATCATGTAACACTGCTTCTCCTATTTTTTTAAATGTGAAATTTGTTAATCAAAAAACAGAAGTATTTCAGACATTAAGGGGTCCAAGGCAGAAACTAGGAGCTAATGAGACTTGAAGGGCAGAAGGAAAGACCTCAAGATCAACGTCTCAAGTTGGCTCCTTTCAGAAAGCCAGGAAATTGCAGAAATTTCAGGAAGTTACTGACAACAGTTACAGAAACCTCCAGCACTGCCTCCTCCAAGTGATATCCATGGAAACAAGTAAATGCTACTATTATTTCATGCCTGCTAATGTGCATGGGCATTGACTTCCAGCCTCCAGAGGACCAATAATGTAGCTTCTGCTTCCTTTTTTTTCCTTCTAAATTTCACAAAAGTGGTTTCTCTGTCTACACTGGCAGCTGCTGGCAGAGATTCCAGGAAATACAGTTTCCAGGTTTCCATGCCTTCTGGTTCAGTTGAGAGCACAGAAGGAAGTCGATAGCACAGGTGATCTACTACTGTGGAAGACACTGCTGGAAACCAGGGAAGAACGAGGCAAAGCAAAGCAAAATTTTAGACAGATGAATAAATGGATAGTTTGCACACATCCCCAAAATGAAATGTCCATTATCTGAATTCACATCATTTTAGCAAAACTAAATAATGCCAAATAAGCTCTATTTTTTTAATTTTATAAGGAAGTAAGGGAATGACAATGCCACTGCCTTTTGAGTAAAATATTGTAAAAAAACAGTCTGCCAAAGCATTTATACATCAGGAAAAGAAAACCTTGTGTAACTATTTTAATACTAAATTTATTGAGACATCGCGAGATTAATACAAGTTGCCTTTGGCCTCTACAAATACAAGAAGTGCTCAAAGTGGTGATCATTAGTGTCCAGACATTTATTAGTATGGTGAACAGCTGAAGTCTGAATACATTCTTTTTTGGTGGACTCTGTGTATACATTCCTTGCGCTCAAGTTGAGAAAACATGAATTGCTAGATATTATGGTTAGGAAACTCCAAACTGTTTGCTTTTCTTCAAAAAAGGTTATTCAAAACACAATGCAATTGTAAATTGCATGGCAAGATAAATTATATCAGGTCCAAGGAAGAGATTCATTTCATTCATTGTTACATTTATCTGAAATATATATTCTGGATTGTTACAGATTCTTCAATAGACTAGGAGTGGGCCTTTATAAACAGGGTTGCTGGATAAAATACAGGGTGTTTAATCAAATCTGAATTACAGATACAATGAATAGTTTTTTTGGGGGAGGGGATATGTACATCTCAATATTGCTTGAGACATACTTATCCTAAAAAATTATTTTGTTATGTTTAATTCATTTAACTGAATCACTTTTATTTTTAGTTTTTAACCTGGCAACCTGAATCTATGATAATAGAATGAAGCATTAGTATTTGGTCTGAAAATGAGAAAGTCACTAGGAGACAAATGTCTTTATGTAGCCAGAGGATGATCATAAATCAGTGTAAGAAAGAAGTTTCGAAAAACTAATTTTAGCAACAATTTTATGTGAGTCTCAGGCATGATTTACACAGAGGCTGGTGCAATCAGGAAGGTCATAGAGGATATTCTTATGTCTGACTTTCTAAATAATGACTGAATTAAAATATAAGAAAATAAAATTTCCTCTACAAAGGTTAAATTACAATATCCTTATAACTCAAGACTTTGTGGTAGTTCCATGATACTTCTTGTTCTATCAGCTCAGTCTGCTTTGACATACCCATTCCTTTCCTTTACATTCTTCACATGCCGATGTTTTTCAGAGTTGATACTGCTCTCTCATAGACCTCTATATGTATTTTCTAACTTCTAATCCTATGTCTTCTTCTAACAACCATAGGCTGATACTTACAAGTTTGAATTTCCAACATCTATATATATATATATATATATATATATATATATATATATATATATATAAATTGCCTTATATGGGGGTAACATATCCGAAACATTATTCTGGGAACTTCTTAGAATTTTATGGGTTGAAATGACAATCCATAATTCATCACTGCAATACCATATAACATTCTATATACAACTCCATATGTCAAAACATAAATAACTGTTCATTTTGTATATTTTTTATTTATATTTAAGGGTTCTTGTTTTAGTAGCTACTTTTCAGGTGTCAGTACAAGACTTGCTGTCACTTTTTCTATGGGCTACATCTCACCTCTGGGCTTGGCATGAAAGGATGGTAAGAGAAAACCTAAGTGTGATACATCAGTGGGTTTTTTTGTTTGTTTATTTGTTTTCAGATGTGGTCTTTCTGTGTTGCCCAGGCTGACTCAAATGCTTGAGTTCAAAGGATCCCCCTGCCTCCTCAGCTTTGCAGGTAACTGAGACTACAGAAGTGGGCTACAGTACCTGGCCTATTTGTAGATATTTAAAATAACTCTCTTTTTCACTTTATTATTGATGTCAACTAAAGTCAAGTGCTAATGGAGTAGGATCAAGCTAATGGAGCTTCCAGGAAGGGAGAAAAGGTGATGCACATATTCATTCTACTAGCACAAGCAACACTAGAATATTTTGCAACAACTACAAATTTACACTTTTCTTCTGCCATCATTTACTCAGTTGCCTAAGCCATGAAAATTGCATTACTATTGAATTTTGCCCTCATTCCCTATGACTAAGTCAAATATCGATTCCTGTCCATTTTACCTCCCACCTCGGTCCTAAATCGTTTATTTATTCCCACCTCCTTCTTTCACCCTCTCACTCTATATCACAACCTTTGTTAATACAACTAAGTTCTGTTTGTGTTTGTAGTTTCTCTTCCTCTAGTAGTGTCTACATTTATTGATATCTGATTGTTTGATTTTATCCAAATGCACATGAGGTCATATTTCTCTCTTTTTGGCACCTATTAATAATTTCAGATGTCCTTAGAAAACATTCAAATGTCCTTATCTAATGATCTGGTAGGCTTGTTTCTTTATGCTTCAGCCACACTGAAATGCTCACATTATCTGAAACCTTCCCACTTTGCTTGATCTTCCCTCTTGTTGCTTGGTCAAGTTTTATGCATTCTTAGGTATTGCTGAACTGTCACACACTCTGGACAGTTCTCCAGTGCTCTGGGACAGGCTGGTTTCTTGTGCCACCAAAACAGCCTGTACCATGTATCATATCTTAGAACTAGTAATACATTCCCTACAGGGGCAGAAAAGGTGTCTTCTACGTGTTGCCTAACCACACTTAGCTTCACACTCAGGACGTGGTGAAGCCAAAACAAATATGCACAGAATAAAAAATGAAACCTAGATATACTGATCACTGAATTTGTAACGTCCCTTGCCATACCAGAAGCATTGTGTGCCCAAGAATCATAGCTCTTTTTCTCACTACTTTTTTCTCAGTCTTTATCTCAATGCTCTCCATATCAGAGATATTCCATAAATAGGGTTTTCTCATTGTATTTATTGACCATAGTTATATCAACCCCCTTTTTTTTTACATTTTAGTTTTTATTATGTATGTGTTTCCAGTACATAAGGATTACATTCATTATGAAGAGTTGGTACATGCACATCAGTCTTTACAAGTGGGAAGAATACTTATTTAAAATTTAATTCAAGGACTGGGAATTTAGCTCAGTGGCACAGCACCTGCCTGACAAGCGCGAGGTCATGAATTCAATTCTCATATAAGAAAAAAAATAATTGACGTTATCATGAGCCAATTATAAGAGGACTACTCAGGTGTTACATTTTGCTGTTTTTGATGAAGATTTTTTATATCTGAATTTTTCTATGACACCAGATATCAGATTTTCTCAATCTTGGCACTAATAACATTTGGAATGAATAATTTCATGTAAATGTATGTGTGGGTATAGAATGATTATCAACACCATTAGCCTCTACCAGTTAGATTTCAGTGGCATCCTACCCACCCAGTGTGGCAAATGAAAATATCCTCAGACTTTGTTAAATGTCTTCATACCTATTTGAAAAATGTATGTTTGTCTAAGTGGTACTGCTGAGCAATTGTCACTTGAATAAAGAGACAGTTTATTAGTTTTAGTGTTTTAGTTTATTATTTTTGTACTAAGATTGAAAAAGAATCTTTGTATTTGTTCCCAGCATAGCACAACTGTGTCTTTTTAACACTTGTCCATTGTCATCTACTTGTAGAGCAGCATCAGCAATGGACACAATCTACACTGAGATTTTACAAACATTTCAGGGTGAGCGCTCTGAGAGACTCTTTTTGAGTCTGCTCTGATGCACAAGCTGCTTTGTCATGAATAAGAGACAGCAGAATGAGTCTAAAGACTTAGGAAGAATGCAAAAAAAGCAAAACACCCCTCCACAAGAACCCCCAAAACAAGGCAACCCTTATATACACATGCTTCTGTTCCCAAGTATCTTCTCTACCCATGTTTTCCCTCCTGACTAAAATGCAACGGTATTTTTTATTTTTATTTTTTGGCTTTTAATTCTTCACCTCTAGTGTTTTAATTGTTGGTAACTAGTATACAAAAGAATTCCAAAAGCTTCTGTGATGGAGTTCAACAACACGCTGCAAAAGTTAAGAAAATTCTTCATCACCTTTATAATCCCAATTAACATCTACTTATGTATCTAACAAGGACTCCATAAACCTTCTCAAGGTATTTTTTACCTTGTCACACACAAATACCAGATGAGATTAATAGTATTAGTTTTCTTAGAGAGGTTAGGTAACCGAGGTGTCTTCCACAAGATCATGCAGAAAATAAATGGCAAAGCTGCATTTAAAACAGGAGACACTATTTTTCTTTTTAAGAAGGAACCAATTAACCATTTCTGCCACAATTAACTGTCTTGGTTGGTGAATTGCATAGCAGACAGAGATTGTGTCAATAAATGGGTATGACTGTTTTTCAATGTAACTATGAATATAAGCAGACTTTGGACTGAGTTTGGCCTGTGGGCTATCATTTGCTGATCCTAGATCCAGAGTACAGGTTTATACTCTATTATGCTCTATTGGCATTAAAGATGAAATATCCTATAAGGGTGTCTTTATATTTTTATGTACCATTATTGACAACTAGTACTTGAACTTACTGTCCAAAGGAAAGGAACACTGTTGAAACCAAACCAGCATCTTGCACCATGAATATGTGAGACAGTTCTTCCTCTCCAAACGTGAAAAACAATGGTCTAACCTACAGGCAAACTAAAAATACACTGTATTATGAGAAGAGTTGCTTTACATCGATTCCACTTGCATTCTGATAAAAAAAATAATGTATTCCCTAACCTCACACACTAATTTGTCTGTCAATTTGTGATTTGAGAGCCTTGACATAGTTGTTTACATGTCTGTCAACACTTAGTGGCTACCAACTGGCACACTGAGTTAAACTGGGAAACAGAAAAAATGTAATGCAACTCTTACTGGGATATGTGAGCTCTTTGCAGAGATACGAACTTTAATGATTCTGTCATTAAAAATGTGTGACAAAAATATTTCTATCAGTTTTGTTTGAAAAGGCATGTGTCCTAAGTTTATGACAAACACTGTGCCATTTTGTGAAAATTTTTTTCTGAAACATTTTCAGGTTTGTAAATCATTTATGAAATTCAATATGCCTGAGAAAGTGGTATTTTGTCCAAAAATTCATGCAGTCTCAGCTAACTCAGCATAGACAAGAGCTTTTCTGTTCTTTTTCTATTCTTTTCTTTCTATAACTTATACCTTATACAAATGAGCAAATAAAGATCCTACCAGCAGATAGCATATTTAGTTCCCTAATTTTCAGTGAAAATAAAATGGAGACTTAAAAGAATAACAGCATCTTAACCTAGCACCTAGTGGCTTGCTTTTAGCTACAGCCTTGTGAACTACTTGCAATAGGCTAAGCAAGGTATAAAAGGCAGAGCCTGTTGTACAGTTGTACTTTTGGACACAAAAGTAGTATTTAAGGGGCTTTATTGGTTGCAGTTCTATAGCCAGAGTACTGTGCCTCACCCCAGTTTTTCTCAAGATGCTGATGCCTTTGTCTGAAAGAAGGGCATCCTTGTCCAGTGCATCTTTTTCTGTGGCGGTGCCTTGTTCAGTTTATTATTCCCAAGGCAGCAACACATACTTATAGTGGCTTCAGTCAGAATGACTGTGTTTTCTCTGTACCTTTATGATTGTTGATGATGAAATTTGGTGCCATCCTTCCAGATCTTCCTCTTAGTGTGAATTTTACAACTGCTATTTTCTATAAAGTTTAGTAAATTAGTCAAATAAGCAAAGGAATAAATATGCCTGGTTGTGAGCTTGGTGGCAATTTGGGCCCCTGGACTCATTGATAGATAAGGAAATTTTGTGATTATTTTGAGTAATATTTTGATTATGTTTTTTTAATTTGGGGAAAATTCTTACTTTTTACAAAGTTGCAAGGGCAGAAAATCTTGGTTACCTTTCTGGGACACAATCCTCTGCTTATAAGACTTTGAAAAGTATAATGTACAGGACTTAGAAAATACAAGGACCGTTAGGACTTGCTTTCGAAAAAAGATTCAGGTTCTTTTGTTTTTGAGGTAGGCTTGTGAACTATTGAGACCTCTCCATTTACAAACAAAACACAGAGCTGAAAATAACATGAGGGAGGGAATCCTCATGAGGTTTCTGATACTTCCTGCCCTGGATCAGCCATAAATAACATAAAAGAATCATGCCTTTGGTATTTGAGCATTTCCGTGTTCAGCAGTTAAGACAATTGGAAGTGCAGAGGTGTGAGAAAAATGCAGTGTTTCCGTAATGAGATGAGTTGGCGTTACCACTTGGGATTTATATAAACTCTGAACTTTGCCATTAATACCCAGATTTTGATTCTATTGAAAACCTCAATTTTACACTTTATTCAGGTGTCTTTTCATGTAAACATGCGGAAGTCTAAGTCGTGTAATTTGGACTAACAGTGTATGTACACATACAATTCAAGTTCCTAGTTTTACACACACACACACACACACACACACATACACACACAGTACAGACAGTTTTTATAAGACTAGTTAGAAGGTGATGTTAGAAGCCAAGGATATAGTTCATAGTGCCCATCTGGCAACTGCAAGGTCCTCGGGTGGAGTTACAGTACAAAAAATAAAAATAAGAATAAAAATAAAAATAAAAAGGAAGTGATTTTAATGGAAAAAAAGGATATTATTAGCAGTTACCTGAAAAGATATTCAGATAGGTGGTCTTATATATAGCTAACAAAGTAACACCAAATCCCTAGGCTATTGTAGTTTCAAGAAACTAACAAGGAAAGAACTGTTCATAATTGTTCACTCATTTGTCTAGCACATATGTCTAAATTGACTGATTTTTGGCTGTGAATACATTTTAGCTATAGCCCCAGTTTCCAAGCTTGGACAAGAATAGCAGGTAGCAGGTCTTTGTGTCTTTGTGAATATTGTGCCCAGAGTTAAAGTCTAATGGAAATCTATAATCAGAGGCTGAAGTGATTCCATCAATATGGTATGATTACTGATCAGAAAATACTTGCTTAATTAATGGCCAGAATGTGTGGGTGTGTGGCCTTAGTATATCATTTCTGAACTTGTATGAGGGATGTATTTGTCAGCTTTCCTATTGCTGGCCACTATACTTAACACCCATACTTAGTTTGCTTAGAGTTTCAGACCAAGCTTGGCTGGCACCAAGGTAGCCACATCCCAGCAGAAGGACATGGAGGAGCAAGGCTGCCCAAATTGATGGTGGCTGGGAGGACAACATGCAACAGTGTAGAGCCTAAGGAATGTGGGACCAGACCTAGACCCCGAAGCCTCCACAGCACACCTAGACACAGCAAGAATTAAGCTCCACCAATCCCTGGAATGGATCTCAAAGTCAACTGTTGCAAAAGAAATCGATACACTGAAAGTAATGGACACAACTGATTGCCCAGTAAGGCCCGTTCTTGTCCTCTCCTTTCTCCTGAGATTCTGTCCTGTGTTGAAAGTCAAGGGTACCTGCTGTAACTCTGCCCACATTATTTGCAAATAAAACTTTGTGTTACTAACATTAGAGACTTTGAACTCTAGAAAGCCTTTTTGGGGGAGTTTGGTGCTTTGAGTGAGAAAATGAAGAGTTTGGAGGATGACTTGGTTTCTTGCTCATCAGACAGCAGAGGCCGTCTCAAGAGGTGCCCTGTACCTGCATACTCTATTTACATGAAAAGATAAATATTCATGTGCCTTTATAATTTGCTTCTGTGAATTTTAAGATACATTTTCTAATATTTTACAAAAGAAAATCTTCCAAATATTCTTAAAAATAGCCACTGAACTGTTTGCCTAAGTAAATTATAATTGGTGTTGTTTATACATGAATGACAGATTCTTTCTTCCTAACAAAAAGGAGTCAATATACAAACTCTGGCCAAAAGCATTTGGAAGAGAAAAGCAGGAAGAAGCCATATCAAATGACACATATTTCCTTCAGTTCTGTTCCGTGTTTTCTTCAATCATTTTTAGTGAAGGAGACTGTTTATTTTGTGGTAGCTGACTGCAGAATAGTTCTCAGAAGTTTTTCTTTTTTTGCTTGGTGGTGAATGTTCCTTCCTCTCTCTCTCTCCTCTTAATTCCATTCAACACCTTGTTACTACTTAAAACTATCTCTGGTCCACACTTATTGTTATTAAACTTGCTATTCCAGAACTAAGCTGTCCTGTAAAATGCAACACATTCACTGATGAATGCCTCAGACTAGAGTTGCTGAGGGCTTTCTAAATAGAGTATTAACCTATGATTACAAGAGATCAAATGATTTAGATGGAAACAAGCCTCCTAAGATGTCTGAAATTATCATTGACGCAGTCTTTTGATGATCAGTAGTTAAAAAAAATAACCCAAACCCTAGCCCATTCCAAATGTCATGTAATAATTGTGGCAGAATGCAAGCACCTAAAATTTCAGGCACAAAGGGAGAATAGTACTGCCAATAGCGTTAGAAATGGCCATTCAGTACTTTAGCTGTCAACCCTGTAGCATATAATCACAGTGTATGCTCAAGTTATGAAGCAATTGCAACTTATCTGAAAAATGTAGCTTTCTGACATCCAACAAATAACAAGTGAAAAAAGGAACAAGAGAATAGAAATTACATTTACTAGAAAAATATATTTTTATGTGATTAATTTCACATACTTAGAAATATACTTTGTAAAACTCTCCTTCCCAATATGTCTTTCTAAAGTAATTTAGAAAATAGAATATATGCTAATAATTTTGGAGATTTGGCCACTTTAACCCTCACCCTACGATCTATTTTTTGCAGGTTGGAAAGCCTCATCTTTCACGTTTCCTTCACAACTTTGGCAAATGCACATTGGGCAGAGGCAAAGTTAAAGGTTCCTACTTTCACTTATTTGCTCCATTAACTAATCTTCATGCCACAAATTATGTCATTAGGTGAGCAGGTAGTGGATATGACAATAATTTTGGAATTAAATTAATTGCTTCTATTCTACTCACTTCTTTCAGTTAAGGTTATAAGAGGCATTGTTAAAATACACATCACGGACGTTTTTCACGTCCATGAAAAAACGTTCAACAGCGCTGGTCACTTGAGAAATACAAATAAAAATAACACTGAGATTCCACCTCACCTCAGAAAGAACGGCTAGTATTAAGAAGTCAGCCAATAACAAATGCTGGAGGGGCTGTGTATAAAAAGGAAACCTTCTCCACTGTTGGTGGGAATGCAGGCTGGTGCAACCACTGTGGAAGTCAGTGTGGAGATTGCTCAAAAAGCTAGGGCTGGAGGTCTCATTTGACCCAGCTATTCCCCTTCTGGGTATCTTCCCAAAAGAATTTAAAACATTCTACCACAGCAATATATGTGCACCTATGTTTATGGCTGGATAGTTCATAATAGCCAGATCTTGGAAACAATCTAAATGCCCCTCGACTGAGGAATGGACAAAAAAGATGTGCTATTTCTATATAATGGAACACTGCTCAACTATAAAGAATGATAAACTAGACATTTTCACTCTTAAATGGATGTGCCTTGAAAATATACTTCTCAGTGAACTAAGTAACTCACACATATGTAAACATCGCATTGTTGCGCTTGTGTGATGAGCTGAAAGAAAATCTCTCTATGTATATAAAAAATTAGTTAAGATAGCTAAAGAAAAAGAATTTTAAGTGAAAAGTAGTTTTCACAGGGTCATTTTCAGATTTCGTTTTTAATGGGAAATGCTTTTTTGAAAATAATAGAGCAGTCACAACAACAAAAAAAGATAGTCATATAGCTAGTTTCTCTTGATTCATTGAGGGGAAAATTTTGTGCTAATAATTTTCTGGACAATGTTTCATGTCTATATCTTATACCCTAAACAACTGCTGTGAATATAACAATATGCAAAGTATTGATTATTGTTATTCTCTTGTTGGCCTGTTGTGAAATTCTGTTTTACTTTAATTTCTTATTTTTTCTCTATTTAAAATTAAAAAAAAAACCCAAAAAAACAAAAAACATGTCCTATCCAGTACTGATAAACCATTGCCTCATTTTTTACCCATTATAAAGGAAGTTTGGATGGTTTTCTGATTTTTATCGTGGTGAGCAGAAAGGAATAATCAGAGAGATGACTAATCAAGAGATAGGCCAATGAAGAGGCAGACAGAAGATCCTTTGTGGTTTCTGAGGGAGCTGAAGACCCTGGATAACTAGGGGATCACACTGAAGAGTTGGGGGATAGAAGGAAATGCTGCAGTCAACTCATCTAACTATGGAGGTTTTCCTGGAGCTGGCAGGGGCTAGAAGACTCATCCCTGTGCAGCTTGGCAATTGTAGCTGTGTTAATGCAAGAACTGTTTCTCACTGTAATAATTAATGAGGAAAACATGTTACATTGCCTAATATGTTAAAATGTATAGGATAGTCTCAAAGTATTCTGAAGTGAACTCAGAATATTTCTCTACGATTTCTTATTGGGGTTAAAATGAGGAATAGAGTGACTGACTGTTCAAGCTTTTATAACTAGGAAAAAAGTAGAACTTTTATTTTAAAATATCTTGGTATATGAGAATTTAGGAGAATGCAAAATAAGACAAGTAGGAAACGAAGTCAGTGTGGGGTTGGAAGATGGGCTTTATATCATCAAGAGGTTAAGTTACCCTGCTTGCATGAGAAATTCTGTGACTAGCAGGGAATCGAAAACTATCACTCAGGGATAAGCAAGTCCTGCTCCCACGCTTTAATAAAGAGGGTTGTTTGGCTATGGTATTTTATTGGGGGGTATCAGTAGGGAAGTTTATTACTAGAACACTGGGGCACTCATGATTTCACTACATAAAATTGGGTCTTAATTTTAGACCTTAAATTGTACTATTATCACAACATAAAATTCAATGAACCAAATTGAAGTTTTGAAGGTACAGGTGTCATAAATAGTGCTCTAATGTTTATCTTTGTGCTAAAAGGCTTATGTAGTTTTAGTATTTGTTAATCAGTTAACTATGGGAACTTAGGAGAAAAATATAAAATCAGAGCAAATGAATAGCTTGTTTCCTTGATGTCTATTGCTAAAATGTTTTGAAACAACAAAATGTCTGACTGTAAGTGTAAACTTTTCTTCTCTACTGCACTGCTTTTGCAAATGAATAGGACAATAAATAAATCTTAAAAGAATTATCATTAAATCGCTGCCCATTTAGTTTATGTAACAATCTATTTTGGAATCTTAATGGAATATATGTGCCTTGATCCATCAGGATGGGGTTGGTAGAGTAAAAGCTAAGGCCTGATTCTCTTAAATAACATTTTAGTGAAGCCCTACCATAATTGTTCAGAGAAACTAAATCATAAGTTGTGGTTAAATGTCAATATAAGTTTATGCTAAATATTCTTTTTAAAAATGAATTTTATTGATATGTTTTTGACATCCATAATGATCACATTCATCATAGGGAATTTGCAGCTGTACAATTTTTCTTCCCTCACTTCCCTTCCTTCCTTTTAATCTTTCTCCCTCTCTCCTTTTACAAAACTTTGTTTCTGTTGTTTTCCTTCCATTCTTTATTTTTTTTAATTCCTATTTTCTTCCTCCCTCCACCCCATTCCCCTTCCCATTTGAACATTTCTTCCTACTTTCCAATACCTACCTTCCATTTTGGTCTTTCTTTACCCCTTGGGTTTGTCACACAAAAGAAACAATGTGATATTTAAATATGTGTCTGATTTATTTCACTTAAAATTATGATCTCAATGTACATCCATCTACCTAAAAAAGTCTCAAGTTTATCCTTAGTTATGGCAAAGTAGTACTATATTGTATATAAAAACCATATTTTCTTTACCCTTTCATCCATTGATGGGCATATGGGCTGTTTTCAAGATTTACCTATTACAAATTGTGTGGTTATAAACATGGATGTGCATACATCATTGTGGTATTATGCTTTTAACTTTTTTAGGAAGATACCTAGAAGGGGAATAGCAGGATCAAATGGAACATCTAGTTTTAGTTTTTTGAGGAATCACCATACTGTTTTCCACATTGGTTGTACCAATTTACACTACCACCTACAGTGGAGAAGAGTCCCCCCCACAGCTTTGAAAGCATTTGTTATTGGTTGATTTCTTGGTAATAGCTATTCTTTCTGGAGTGAGATGGAATCTCAGTGTTGTAATTAGCATTTCTTGAATGACCAGTGATGTTGAACATTTTTTCATATGTTTATTTGCTGTTTGTACTTCTTCACCTGAGAAGTGTCTATTCATTTCAATTGCACATTTTTGGATTGTCTTTAAATTTGGGGCACCTTTGAGTTCTTTAATAACTGATAAATTTTTTTCCCATTCTGTAGGTTGTCTATTCTGTTGGTGGTTTCTTTTGCTGTGCAAAAAACTTTTCAGTATGGTGTGAACCCAGTTATTGATTATTTATAAATTATGCAATTGGAATTTTGTTCATAAAGTCTTTGCCTACACTTACATCTTCAAGAATTTTACTTATTCTTTCTTTCATCACATTGTTTCTGTTTTAATAATAGATCTTTCATCCATTTTGATTTTAGTATGATGTATAGTGACAGATATAGGTGTAGTTTCAATTTTTGTCATGTGAAAAACAGAGAAATTAGACAAGAGATAGAAATAAAAGGAATAAAGCTGGAAAGGAAGAAGTTAAATTATCATTATTTGTGAATGACATGATACTCTACATAGAAGACCTCCGAAAACTCCTAGATTTAACCAGCAAATTCCGTAATGTGGCAGGATACACAGTCAACATTCAAAATGAATGGCATTCTTGTATATGAACAGCAAACTCACAAAAGCATCAAGAAAAATGAAATACTTAGGAATCAATATAATGAAGTAAGTAAAATAACTTTAAATTGAAAACCACAGTGCTCTGAAAAAGGAAATCAAAGAAGATATCAGAAAGTGAAAAGATAGCATTTGTCCTTGGATAAGCACAACAAATACAGTGAAAATGACCATACTTCCAAAACCGTTACACAGAATTAATGCAAACCCAATGAAAATACCAATGCATACCTCACAGAACTAGAGAAAACAATTCTAATTCATATGGAACCAGAAGAGATCTAAAATGGAAAAGCAATTCTGGGGCAAATATCCTTTAAAAACAGATTCTTGCTTACCTGATTCTTGCTTAACTGATTTCTTTAGCATTTGTAATCAATAATTTCATGATCCTCTAGAATTGTACCTATTTATTTAAAAAAAAATGAGCTAAAATTCTGAACTGTGCAGACATATGGCATGCTTAATACACATCTGAATGCTCAAATAATTAATGCTACTTGAATGCTAAACTAATGAAAATCTTGTATGTAAAATACAATTTAGAGCTTAGTTTTATTAACAGTTAGCAATAACCTAGCAAAATATTTTTAAAAATTGTAATGAGAAAGCTGAGTTAAATTCCTGTGAATATATAAAAACATTTGTTTTAGTTTAGTCTAAATTATTTAAATACATACAGTCTATGAGAAAAGGAAGTACATACATTAAAAATAGTACTTAGACTACTCCCAATGGAACTGAAATATTTATGTGATTGCATTTCAAGAATAGCAGTAATATTAATAGAATGTTTCCCATTCAGTTCTATAATGCTATGTTAATCCAAATTGATACTTACATATGCAATGTGTTTCGTGAAAAGACTGAATTGTAGACTGTTTTTACTTAACTGCAGTTTGGTTACTTTCAAATAAATGTCTTTACATATAACTGGAATTTTAGTAACTTCAATGCATGAAAAAGTTATTTTTTAAAAGGATAAATAAAGGACATGAGGCAGCAAACATAAATGTTACTGAATTCATATTCTGTTCCCTGTGATGTAACTTCAGGCCCTTAAACCATACCCTATTGACTCAAAATGAATGTAAAATGAAAATTAGTCATTTAATATCCTAGGTTACTCTATATAATCATACAAGCCAGTACAGCAGGAGGTCTATTATTTGGAATGTCTGAGATTGTGTATTTCTATGCTGGTTTATTTTTGAGAATGGAGATCTTAAACCTGGGGTCTCTTACAGGAAGGAAAACAGTTTTGCACACACAGTTTGTGTTCCTCACCATTAAAGTATAAACTTAATCTTCCACATGGTAACTTTGCATGTCAAGACAATGTTTTTGAATTGTTTTAAAAATATGATTTAATACCCCACTATCCATCTATCTATCTATCTATCTATCTATCTATCTATCTCCATATATATGCATAGCCACAACGTTCTCACATACATGCCACTGTACAGCTTATTTGTTAATGATGCTATCAAAGATATAATTACAGAAGCTCTAGGACATATACCAAAGCAGTAATGGACTTGTCTACTTAATATCTTGGGATGTACATTTCACAATTTTGAGTACAATATCAACAAGTTTCACTACTGTGTCTTTTATGGTCAAAGTATGATTTCCAAAATGGGTCTCTTTGAGGTGAAGATAACTCGATTATGTAAAGAGCTTGTAGACCAGAAACTGGAAATCTCCAGTTCTTATTTATGTTGCACTAATAAGGTCTGTGTTCTTGGGAGAGGCATTTAATGTGTTTAGATCTTAATGCTCTCCCTTATAAATAAACATACTGAACTAGATCAGTTATTTTCAAACAAGTTTCCACGGTTGTAGAGATGATAGTTCAGGCTCAGATTAGCAAAACAGCATTTTCTCTCGCTTGTTCTTCAATCCTGGAAAACCTATTTCTAGTTCCTAAGATATCATTAGGAGAAAGAACATCGTTTTTGTAAGTTTTCAATACCTGAACTTGATGACCTCAAAGTCTTCTGTTTTCAAGCAATTATATGATTCTATATTAAAGTCACAATTTAACTGATTAGATGTTGACCTCATCAATTTTGGCTAAAATGTAATTTTACCAGTTCAACAAATTATTATATATTTTCGGAAAATTTATTGTGTGTTCAGGTTTTTGTTTCATAAAATAGTATTTGAGGTTAATATAGAACAAAGTAGGTGGCATGTTCACTATATTCAAGTATTTATTTTTTATATTCAACTACTTAATATGATGATTTCCCTACTGAAAATTTTTCCTTGACAAGTGGTGATTTCCTGTTTTGAAATCTTCTTTTTGCCTTTCAGACACTCACAATTTTGCACCATACAGATACAGAGAATATATTTGGTGTTAGGTATGTGTTGGGAGCAGTGAATTTTATAAAACTTTTAGGGAGAAAAGTAATCTTGGGTACATCTCAGAGATTGTATTTTATGAAGATAACCAAGAGTTTTCCAAGGGTGAATTAAATTGCTCACTAGTGAAATTTACAATCTTGAAGAACTTTAGGAATGCTGATAGACTCATTTTCTATTTGAACCATTTTCTATTTGAACCAACAGGCATGACTTGGAAGACAGACAACTTTTAGGCTATACAGATGCATGCCTTCATCTTCTACAAAAAGAAAATAATCAGAAAACAAATTATTAAGTGGTAGTATGGATACAATAGATTCTTTAAAATAATTATCTAGGATGCATAACCCTTATAGAATTTATTTATGGAAAAAAGATTGAAGATGTTACCTCACAGCCTATGATGAAAACCTAATTTCAGAGAAATGGTCGATAAGAAATACAGATAGAAGCAGTTGGAGAAAGGTTGCAAACTACAATAAAATGTTGAGTAAATAGAAAAAGATGATTAAATCAGAGATGAGAATATTGATGATGAGTCAAATGAGGCACTGGTAAGGTAGCTTTCTTTATAACAGTGATTGGGATCTCATTGTTATCAAAGTATCAGCCACATGTGGCAACTCTCAAATTCATACCTGACATCTCTTTAGTAAATAGGTGGAGGAAAGCATAGGTTTCAGTCAAACCACCCGCAGAAGACACTGCTGTAGGCAGTGAAAGAAGGTCATATGTTATGAAAATTTTTCTCTCTACAATTATGGGAAATAAGAAAAGTGTGAAGAAGCAGATTTGGCACATAAAATGACATCGAAGTTGTGATATTTGAATCTATTTAAGAGGGACATTGTAGATTATTGCTTTAAGTCTATTGTATAAGTAGCAAAGTAAACAAAGTATTCAGAATGGTGTTCAACAAGCACTCTCAGATTTAAAAAAGAGGTTGGCAAAGATTGCATGCAAAGGATAATGTTAAACAGCATTGAGAAAAGAGACTAAGGAAGGAAAGATAAAAAGCAAAGCTGCAAATCTTCTTCCAGAATACTCTGACTCATCAAACGGCCATAAAACTAGGTCTCCTAATATGTACTGTCTGGTTATCTTTACTAAGTTTATTTTATTGCAGCTTTTTTGCTGGTTATTATGTCTACCTCAACAAATAAGGGCTGAGAAGTGTTCCACATGAAATATTCATTGGGTTTAAAGCTTTAATCCTAAAAGTAAAAGCTACAGTAAAGAGCTGGAATAAAAAGAGTTTTAGTATCCATTTTATACATTTGAGAGCATGGTGAAAGAATAAAGGAGGATTCAGCACAAGAAGGAGAAAGTTAAAAGGAAGAGACTATATAGGAAGATCTTGAAAGCAAAGACCCCTTTTAAAGTGGAAATCTGGATTCTGGGAAAAAAAATGAAAGAGACAAAAGAATCTGAAGAATTGAAAACTGTTAGGATGAAGCCAAGATGTGACTTCAGCAGGCGAGTGTGGGAAATTGCCACTAAAGGAAATGAAGAAGTTCAAAGACTTAAGTCTGACAGGCGTGGGGGTGGGAGCTTGAGTTTGCCACATAGCGAGGCAGTTAGGAGAAAAACTTTGCAAAAAAGGCCTCAAAAAGAGTCAGGATGCATTCCAGTTAGTAATACAATTATAATAGGGCAGATGATGGCGTAACTTGAGTATCTACTCTGTACCAGACATTTTACGTAACTTAATTTAGTTCTCACAAATAGGCATTATTATCCCTATTTTACAATTAGGGACTGAAACTATAAGAAGTAACTCTCCTAAGGACATAATATCAAGTAGAACAACTGCAGGGGAAGCCACTCATGCCTCTCTACACCCTTATGCTGCTTCCCTCCTAAGTTTCCATAGTTCAGCATGTACAGCAATTAGCAATAACCACACCATTTTGCCCCACACCATTCCCCCTCAAGTTGGTGGCAAATTAGAAGAAAATATGTGCTAGAGGAAAAGGCACTCTATATAGGTTAAATAAAATATAATAAGAAAGCTAGAGCTCATTACTTATCTGTTGAGAAAAGAAGAAGGAAAGAGGCGTGAGAAGACAAGAGTGGTCCTTTAGCTGAGCACATTTAGGGGCTGACAGGGCTGCTCTATGGCAGTTTCACCATTTCTAGCCTTGGTTTCACACTGGAAACCCATTGGGGCTTTTAAAAATTGCTATACGAGCGTCCTACCCTAGAGGTTTTGAATTTACTGGTCTGGGGTCACTGAAATTTTTTCCACTGGAAATTGTCATTGGAACTCCTCAGGTGGTTACAATTTGAGGCAAAATTCAAGAATGATTGTTTCCCAAGATGAGACTGCTAAGGAGGTTCATTCTTTCCAGCTTCCAAATAGCATTTATCCTTGTATCTCCTTATTAGATGGGCTGATGTCTTAGGCACTACAGATGCTTGCTACTGCTGTGGAGAGTTATCTTAAGAGCACTGATGGGCTTTTAGCTCTGGTCCTTTGTAATCAGGATACCTTTTAATGCTTTTAAGTCTTCAATATTCCCTGGAATCTTTCAGACTTATTTTTGCACAAATAAGGTTGAGCAGAGCTGAGTATCAGGAAATTTTTGAATCAAGGGACACTTGTTGAACTTCATGACGTGTGGCAAATGTTCTCTTTTTGTGTAGAGTTCTAATAATAAAAGCCTGGGCTTCTCCAGACTGTTTTTCTATTCCATAAGGAAAACATCCCACTTTAGGTAAACCTCTGCTCCTCCAGAGAATCTGACCTCAAGCAGTAGCAGGAGCGTTCCACAGTGGTTAAAAGCATGGACCTGGATGCAAGGCTTCTTGAATTCCAACCTCATCCCTGTTATTTCTGATGTTTGCAACCTTGAGTGAGTTATTTGAGTTATCTATGAACCTCAGTTTCCTGCTCTCCATCATAACATGAAGTGGCAATCATGCCTACTTCATAACTATGTACTGAAGTTCAAATGAGTTTGTTTTATGAAGTACTTAGAATAATGTCTTGTACATTGTAAGTGGCATATAAGTGTGCTGCTATTTCAGAGAGGATATAACAAAGAATTGAAATTATTCACTGATATTCTAGAATTCCTTTAGAAGAGACATGTTTTTGACAGATTTCAATATCTACTTGATAGAACTAAATTAAAAGAAACACGCTAAAAAGAATTTTCAGCTGGTGAAGATGTGCAGGGATTGCTCAGAGGAGGGTGGAATGAGAAACAGGGTGGTCTTGGTTCTACCATTTGCTTCTTATACTGTCTACTAACACCAGTCTCGGTGGAAATAATATATTACTGAGATCCACACAAATAAATCACATAATCAGTTATTACAATGTTAGTAGTTATATAAAATTCTGGGCATATCCTTTTTTCTTTAGTCTTTGGTTTCCTTTGTTGTCTTCTTGCTTGTAAACAGAAGTAAGGTAACAATGTCAGGAGACAGCCTGTGGCAAAAAGTTGGTTGATTGCACGTAAGAATCTTACATCTTTTTCTCACTTTCTCAGACCAGAAGACAAGTGTTGAAGTGGATCTTTTCAAGAAGGAAGAATAGAGAACTGTGAAATATGTGGCAAGTTATCAGAAAAGGAATCTGTAATTCAGAAAAGCATGCAGGATAGATTTCACAACGTTTATATGACAAGATGAGGAAAATGATAAAAATTATATTGTTGAGAGATGATGAAATAGGACAGAATCATTTACATTTTGCAGTTATAAGTGACATTAAACTTAAAAAGTTGTACAATACAACTTAATCCAAACAGCAAGTTACCTCTAATTGGAGTTCCATGATAGAAATCCAAATGAAGCTTCTTATAAAGTTAATCTTACTTTACTTGGACTGTCAAGGAGACAATAAATCAAATGACAGAATCTGAGGATTGAGGAAGGTTTATTTTGGTTTTCCAGCTGTGATTTTCTGGATTTCAAAATGACTGCCTTGATATTTACTTTTTCTCTTGGGAAAGAAGGGAAAAAACTCTTTACTACATTCCCACTGTCTAGGATATTAGCTGTCACAATTCCTACTGGCTGACCTTAGGAAAGAGGACATAGCATTTGACCAGCTCAGCTTTTCTTCCTCTTTTCTCACTATAGATGTCACTGTACAACTCACGGAGAATTTTGGGTTACTATTTGAGAAGCACTGTAATATGACCTGCAGAAAGAGACAAGTAACTCTATATAGTATATTCTTCCAGGATCCAGTTGGCATAGATAAAAATTCTCATGCATTGTATTACACTTACAGTTTGTGTTTTTCTGGAAAATTCCTCATCTGTGTTTGGCTTAAAAACCACCAATCTGTTCTTTTACCAAAAAAGTAGAAATAATTTAACATTTCATTTTTCATGCAGTTAGTCTATTGGCTGGTTTACAAGAGCCAAACAAGTCTAAGAAAATTAGCTGTTATAGTTTGTGTTGATGCTTAGGAGAACATAGAACATGGATTTATGGGAGAAAAACAAAGGTTATTCTTTGTTAAAGGAACAAATAGTCAACCTTTGTACACTCTAGTATATGCGCTGCCAAAGCAAGCACAACCTCTCTATACTCTAAATGATTTAAAATTAACAATAATTTTTTATGTTTATTTTTGTGGATCACACACATGATCCAGCTGAATTTTTCTTGGTGAGAAAGAGAAGCTCTGACACAAAGGGACCCAGGTATCAGTACTCTGGAATATACCTGTAAATCCCAGTTCCCTGAATCAGGATCCTGGAGGGACCGTTTAGGTTTGTGGTGACTTAAAATCGGTTGACTGAGGCACTAAAGTGGAATTGGTAAGGCTCACAAATGTGAAATAAGTCTAAAAAAGCATAGAAGTTTGGATTAGGGAGTAATTTAGAAATATTTACTCAGTGCTTACTGTTCACAAACAAACTCTATGTAACTGAAGCAAAAGCTTTGCAAATTCTCAGTAAGTGGACAATATTTAACTTAGTGATCCCAGGCACACGAAAGCAGCTGGCCTCTATATCTTATGGTGGCTCACTGTATATAGCAAAGTTTAGACATTCCAAGGAGAGGAAGAAGTGCATTTCATACACTGAAAGGATGTATTCACCTACACAAAGGCCAAAGGCTAGAATTTTTCCTTTGACAGTCTCATTGACATTTTGTGAATTGCACCATATTGAAGAAATTTCCAAAGCTTCAAGTTTCTGATTTTATAGAAAGGTCTGATCATACTTATTTTCAGGAAGAGTTAAGGAGATTTAATGTTCTTTAGGAAGTCTTTGCTTTAGCAGAAGTTTTTAAAAATTACAGATAGTAATACCAAAAGGAACTTCTACTCTGGCTCCTCGGAAGCTTAGGACCTCAGCACCATTCTCTTTGTCTGAATCCCTGGAATTTTTCCATGATTTTTCTCTCTTGCTCTGGAACTGTGCAGACAGCTCCAGCTGAACAGGATAAGAAACACCTTGAAACAATGCTTCTTTAGGGAAGTTTGTAGCTGGCAACCTAGAGCAGTCAGCCTCTACTTACTTCTTCCAGGAGAAATCTAAAAAGATATATAGGCTTGAACATTGAAATGACATATCGGAAGTACATTTTGGGAAATTCCTGGAGATAAACTGGTAACGTGTTTGTCCGAAAATGTGAAGAACTTGGAGATGCTCTTACAATAGCTTAGGAATAGTACAAGTTAATCTTGAGGGAAAGAGTATGTTTTCATTTTGGAGCCCTTTCTGGGATCATAGATGTACACATCAAGGGACCTTCTGTAGGCCCAGGGATAACAGCGTTTTACTGGAAGAGAGTATCAGAGTTCAGGTCCTCAGGATACTAATTCTCCTAAAGTCAGGTAGAAATTTGTAAATGTCCTCAATGGTAGTTTTACAGGGAATGGCCCCTTCTGTAGGAGGAATTGTTGAAATTGGTATATTTGTCTGTCAGAGTCATTGGGGAAATGTTAGGTCAAGACAGATAGAAATTCTCTGCCACTCTTTCCTTTGAAATTGCTTTGGACCTGGGTGAAATTTACCAGTGCTTTACAGAGGATATGTGCTGGTTTCTGGGCCTTGGCCTCTGAGATGGACAGCTTTCCCTCTTGTATCTTGGAGAAATATTCACTTGTGGAGTCCTGATTCACTAGGCAAGAAGTTTACTCCTTGTGAAAGATGATCATGTAGAAATGTTACATGTGCTTTTCTTGTGTTCCTTGAATTCCTGATTGAACACTTGAAAGATATATGTAACCGTTTGCATTTTGCAAGACTGCCTCATTGTTAAAGAAGGTCTTCCATCCCTGCCATTCCCTAAATGCTAGAGTAGTTTGCCTTTTTACATGGTAGTTCAATGTTCCTAGCATGAATTTTGTAAAGAGAGGGGATGTGGAAATTCTGTCTCCTACATTTGAGGCAGAAACTAGTGTTTTCATTGTGTTCTATTATTCATGTAGTCAAAGTTGCTCACAAGATTAAAGGGAAGTAGTCCCTGTCCCTCAATGAAAATAGCAGAAAACAAATTCAGATATCTTTAAATTGTGATTCTTAAATTCAGCCTTTGAATCAACAGCATCAACATGAGCTTGTTTTAGGCTTCAGTCCACATGTCCGGAACCTCTGAAACTACATCAAGAAATCTGAGCTTTATAAAGTCCCACTGCTACAGACTAACATTTGAGGTCCGTGCTGACATTCACAACTGATCTAAATCTAGAAATACAAATTTGTAGTGTGCATCCTAATTCCCAAGAAAACTACCACCATTTAGTTGAGAAAGGTTGTACAATACAATTTTAAGGACTTTAAAAAGAGATTCTAAAACTTCTAGAAAACTCACGCTGCTCAGACAATTCAACTGTATCATAGAATACATCTGTGTTAACTTGCATTTGTACCTATATATTTTATAGCTTGATAGGTTTAAAACAACTGAGTTTCATCACATTTGCAAAAATAATAATTACTCAGTGTATTTATTTGTTACTTTTAGTCCTTCTGTTTACAGTAATGGTATTTCATTATTTATGAGAATACATGAAAACAGACTATGTTATTTAACAATTTTATTTTAGAATATTGTAATATACAAGTATGCTTAAAAGATGGTAGAGTATTGGGTTGAATAAAGTTGACAACCACCTTTTCAGAGCATTCATAAAAATTCCCAAAGTTAGTTTAGAAATTATGTGATATAGCTCAGATCATCATATTGACCTCAGTAAATTTTTGGATCCCAGATTTCAGCTTTCCTGCTTGGAAGCACTTCACATGTGCCAACACTCATTCTTGCTGGCATAATTAAGCTCGTCAGTGTGACTCCCCTGGGAAAGGACACTTAGAAGTGTGTGCCTGATTTCTCCAGGACTTCACTCTTTGTGCTTTCTTCCTTGATGATTTTCCTCTCTGTTCTTTTGCCTTAATAATGTGTACCCATAAGTAAATAAGGTTTTCTAAATTCTGTGTGGCCATCAAGTGAAATATCAAATCTTAGGAAGGTCTTAGAATTCCCCCAATACAAAATATATGTATCTGTCCTGAACATTCCATTTTAATCATTTACTGCTTAGTATTTTTCGTGATTACCTATTACTATGTAGAAACCTTACTTTTGTAGCTTTTGTTTTTAAGCTATTCTAAACTTACTTATTCAGTACTTCTTTCTGATTTCTTAAAAATTACTTTCTACCACTTAGGTGCAAAATTTTGTTCTCATTGAGCTCACTAACTTTCTCATGGTTACCCAGTGTGCAGCCAATTAGCAGTCACTCACCAGCTCAGCTTTAATTGAGCCCTACAGGTACTTAAGGCTGCGGAAGCATTTCTAAAGATGGATTTATTTCTACTTGCACTAGACTGTCATGAGGTACTACGATTCTGGATATTTTTAACAATAAATTTCTGTATTTTTTTTGGTACTGGGGATCAAACTCACAACCTTGCGCCTGCCAGGCAGGCACTTACACCATTGAGCTAAATGCCCAGCCCTATTTTTTTGAAACAGGGTCTTACTATGCAGTTCAGGCTTGCCTTGAACTCACTTTGCAGCCCAGGCTGGTCTTGAAATCACAAGGATCCTTCTGTCTCAGCCTCCCAAGTGCTGGGGTTAAAGGAATGTGTCACCACACCCGGTTTAAATTTCTGTATTGAGTGAATTAGATTTTTAAAGCCACAGAGAGACTAGGATTGGCATTTTTATATATTTTGTTGTATACTTTTCCTTTCTTTACTGATGAGTGTTGGCAAACATTCTTAAAGTAAGTTTCCGTGCTAATGGTTGAAAATGAATTTTAAAAAAATTCCCAGTATTTATTGAGAATAGGGAAAAAGTATCTATATGTGATCTTGCCATCTCCTTCTATGCTTCGTGAGACTGGTTTGATGTGTAAGGCACCGAACTAACTCTGCTACAAGCCATTTTATCTTGTCTTGAACTGTGAGGAAACTTAATTGTATCAGAAATCCAATGCATTTTAAAATCAATTTTTGTGATTTGCTTTGCATTTTCCAAGTGCTATCTTGTTTTAATGCCAAACCTTTCTTTTCTTACCTGTTTAAAGGTTAATCATGTATACATTTAGGTGTATTGTCTGTGTATATAATCAGGAGAAGCAAAGTTATGAAGAGGACTCTGATGTATAATTTTGTTTCATGGACCCACTCTTTGAATGTCATTTTGTCTTAGTTTCTTCTAAACCCAGAACCAAATCTTACTTTTACAAGAATTCTTTATTCAGAGCTCAATTGGGAATATAAAGAGTGTACTGTTTCCTAGCTTCCAAAGAATTTGTATGCCTAATTCCACAAGAATGTGAATAGTTAATTATAAATTTGGTTAGAGATCAGAAGTATGGAAGTAGGGCTGTTATAAAAAAAGAAAGAATATTAGTTGAAGAAAAGAAGGCAGAAATCAATAAAATGTTTAATAAATTCTTTGCATCAGTTATTGAGGATGACTGGTAACTGGGCGGAAAGCCAATAGATTGCCTAGGAAAGGACAGCAAAACTTCTTATCTAGAGCATAAGTAAGATTGATGAGGAAATCATAATGTCTAAATGCTACAAAACTCCAGGGAATGGCATGTCTTCAGGGTTTTAATTTAATTGATCAGTGATGTAAATGAACTTTTAGAGATAAATCTAATTACATGAAAAAGAAAAATGTTTCAAAAGAATTGTTTATTTTTGGTAAGATTCCAGAAGGGATCACTACTATTTAAATTCAAACTTAGTATGCACAACAGGTGTATTTCATGGTATGTTGCTATAAATACACAACTTTCCATTTTTATTGCCTTTTTATGCATGATAGAAGTTACTTTATCACCTCTCAAGCATAAACATTAACAAAACTTGTGAATAATTTTGGAATGTTGCCTTCATGTCACTATTATTCTATTTGAGAGAGTAGATATCGGTTCAGAGATGGTTTGCACATGCGTATGTGAAAGAATATTATCAAAAAGACCTAATTGATATGGTGAATGGTTTATAAAACACTATGTTTAATTATTACAATAACCTCAATAATTTTGCCAATTGATTCTTTAATAATAAATGTGGTGAGAAATTAGCAACAGTATTAGAGATAAGGAAAATAGTTTTGGGGGAGAAAAGTGAAAAATATGTAGTGTTCTTTCATTGCCCTGGATTGTTCCTTGGATATTTTTCTATGTTGGCTAACAAGCGAACTTTGTCCCTATCTATTGTGTTAGCAGAGTTTTCCCTTGTATTCTGTCTTTTACTTAATTCCTTCGTGAGAGTCCTACTGGCTCCTTATTTATCTATATGACTCCAAGCAGGCCTTATGTTGTTCTTCGTTTCATGTATCTCTCAATGTATATGTTTACAGACAATCTATCTTAATTTTGACTTTTATGCTCATTTACATGTCCAGATTCTATAAAAGATTCCCTGATTTTATTATTTTCCTTCTACTTAAGGCCCACTTCATTTACAGTGTTGCAGAATTTTTTTTTGAAATAAAATTGAATTAACAATAATAAAAGTTTTATAAATAGATTTCATGAATCTGCATATGTGATAAAATTGTATAGAACTAAATACACATGTGCACATAAAGAAGTGTACAGAAAACTGATGCTGGTTTATTGATGCAAAATATTCCTGGTTGAAAATTTTACATTGCGAGAGAAATTGTGTACAAGGTTTTGTATCGTCTTTGTTCTTACAATTGCATGTATTACTACAATTATTTCAAGGTAATTTTATTTTGAAAAAAGTTAAAAAATAGGATAGTTAGAAACATAATTGAGGGCTTTGGCTTTCACTTTGCACTTTCTACTGGCTTAGTAATCTTGCAGAAGATCACAAAAGTCCACTTCATCATTCCTTCCTTGTGGCCAGTTTTCTAGGACAGTAGATTAAATATGTACATTAGGATTCTTCAGCTAAAACTATTTCTAAATCTTTAATTATTTTTCAGCCATTCATTCTGTCAAATCTTTATTGAGCACTTTTGATGAATCAGTTGTTCCTGCAGATGCTGGAGTTATAAGCAAAACATCGATGTTTTTGCTCTAAACAAATTTATTTTTGTGAATGAAAAGCATTAATGGTATACAAGGAACTGCTGAATTCATAATTTCATTTTGGTAGTATCTTTGCAAGTTGTTTCTGATTTTATGCTATGGAGCATTTAAATGAACTCTGATTCTTTCAAACAGAATAATTGTTTTTGGATAAAGAAATTTCAGAATTACAAATTAAAAAATCAAAGTCCACAAATATTTCAGATAGTGAGGCACACAATGAGATCTTTGTGATGGAACCAGTATTAATGAACCCAGAGAAGTATTATATTGGATTAAACCTACAGTGAAAAGTGTGATTTATTTCATCAATGGACTAGAGCTGCTTGGAGACCACAATGGACAAGAGGTGGAATTTCACTAAATTCTCAAGAGATTATGGATTAAATAAGCTCATCATTTCATCACTGGATATATTCAACTACAGCTCAAAGTGCAAGAGTAACTGGGAAGGGAAAAGGTGGAAAGAGAAAAGGGAAGAGGAAAAGATATAAACCTGTATATATGTATATGTAAGACAACTAGAATGAACACACTGTTGAATCTATTCGTTGCTGAGAAAGAACGATTAATGCTCATATGATTAGATTAATTTTACATGTCTATATCTGTTAATGTAAGTAACCATTTTAAAGATAACGATGCGCAATATTGCAAGCATTGTCAAGTTTCTGTCATCCGATTTTGTAAATCTGCAGTGTTACTGTAGTGTATTTACTCTAGTCATTTGTTTGTCTCTTTTGCTTGTTGTTTTTGTTTTATATGTCTTTTTTTCTGTTTTTTTTTTTCACTAAAAACAAAAAAACAAAAAAACTTAAATTGGGCCAAGGAAGGAGAGAGTTTTATTTTTATTTCAGGTTGTGCTCAGGAGGTAAAAAGAAGAAAAATGCCCAAACAAGTTAGTTTCTCTAGAATTTAATGAATTTGTTTACATTTGCATGTCTATAGGCATGTATCACTGAGAAACTAAAGCTTCTAAAATCATGGTACAAATTAAATTGTGACAGCTACTGTGCTTTTTGATATTCAGATTTTTTCAATTAATATTTTTCAGACTTTGTTTCATAGAGCATCTTTCTTATGATCAGAAAGAGTGGTCTGTAAGCACCCCAATAACATTACTAACTTTACAGTCACTGGACCGTGAACGATATGGGCAAAAAATGACATTCCATGGAGCCTCCATTGCCTCATTCACTAGAAATTACCCCTGTGATTACAGTTAAGATTTGTAGGTATGTGACTGGACATGAGTTTTCTACTTTTATGTTCTCCAATTTCTGCATTGCCACAGAGAAACTGTGCAGGCTGTTTGTTCTATGCTTACTATGTCTTAGGGATCAGGGAATCTGGGCTGATCTTGCATAGTCACTGTTCTCTGACTTTCTTGTGAGCGTTAGCCTTCTATGCTACAATTTATTCCAATTCATAGCCTCTTTATATTCCTTTTCCTTTGTTTCCTAGGCAGGATTACATGTTTAATGAGGTCTTCTTTATTTGTTTTTTAAATCAATTCCATCAACTTTTTTTTCTTTCTTTCTGTCAACAAAACCCTCTGTACAATAGTACTGTGTCAAACATATAATTTAGTGGGCAAAAACATCAACATAGATTCCATAATACCAGAAATGAATTTTAGTCTTAGTAGTTTCTTAAACACCACTCTTTTTCATTTTGCTTGTCTAATATTTAGAATTCTTCACTGAGTCCCCCTGATGAGATTTGACCATTACAGTGGCTACTAGGACTGAACTTAAAAAAAAATACTGTTCAATTATAATTTTTATTAGTACATGCTTGTAGGACATAATAATTACATTTATCATGTGGAATTCACAGAGGTACTTAACATATCTTAATTATTTGACATCTATTATCCTTGTCCTTCCTCAGAGATATAATCTTTTATGATGTGTGTATATGGCACATGCTCGTATTTTGCTACAGTGTATCTTGAAAGGTGCTTTGGAATGCAAAAGCAATGATAAATAATTTTCCTTTGTGTTAAAATAGAAACCACCCTGCAGTTTGTGGTTATCCTTTTCTATCACCAAACCACTGACTGTATTAATATGGAGCTTTGAAGAATCAACTGCTGAAAGTAACAAGCCAGCAGTTAAAAATGATGAATGGAAAACCCACTGAAAGTGAGATACAGGTGCTTTTCAACAATGTTGGTTTGGTAAGTGGAGGTGACGAAGAGTGGGGACTGCTGGCAAACCTGTATGAAGATATGTATTACAGTGTCAATTATACTTGCTTACTTGAATTCTTTTTTAAGTCTTCTTATTTATAAAATATTCTAGCTTGTTTTTATTTTGAGGCATAGTCGGAACATTTAATCAGAAACAACATTTATTGAGTTTCTACTACTCAGTAAGTATAGTCTACTAAAAGACTGTGAAATGTTAACTGTGAAACACCTAGTTTCAATCATCAAGTACTACTTATGGTAGGCTGTAATCTGCTTTCTGTATTATTGCATTATCTTTAAGTGCATCAGGTCTTACGGATTTTAAAAACTATGATTCTTCTAGAGTGTTTTTTGCTTACTCATGTGGTATATTTTCTAGCCTTTTCTTTTCCAGCTGCTACTTAAATATCTGTCATTCATAAATCTTTCCTCTCTGATTTTGATTTACTCAAGTAGCCAATGTTCCCTGGTTACTAGTTCAAGCAATGGTTTGTTCATTTATACAGAAACACTTCCATAAGATGGAAAAGTTGAATTAACTTAAATCTTGTTCATTGTTTTTGAACCCAGTGCAAATTGTGTATCACTATACCATTTCAATGCTAGGTTATTCAATGGTTTACTGCCTGCCTTTTTATGGGTTTTAGGCATGTTTAATATCTGTCATTAACTGAATTTTTCAGGTTACATCTGCTTTTAATCACAAGTTACTTCCTATTTCCTAGACTGGTCAGAATAACATTTCAGTCACTCTTTCCTCCTTTATCTACCAGTGTAGTAAAGGATTCAAAGTCAGTTATACTTTCTCTTTTTCATTGTCACAGAGCTGTACTTAAATAATATTTAAGAATGTAATAATTTTGAAGTGGTCACAGGAAGCATATACTTAGCAGAAATAGAGAGAGAGGCGGGGGAGAGAGAGAGAGGGAGAGAGAGAGGACATTGATTGGGAAGCCTTGTTTGATTTATGGAGCTCTTGTATCTACCCAGAAACTTTTTACCTCAGAAAGGAATGAAAGTCTTTACTGGACTCCAAAAACCACATAGCTCCTGTATGTTCAAGGAGCAGGACGTCTTTCAGTTTCATATTACATGAATTTTTGGGCTAGCCCAATGAATTTCTGAGCAGTCTCTCTCTCATTTACTTTAAACACTAGTTTCTCACTTTCCAAACTCTTTAAATTATTAAAAGTTTATTAACATACAAAATAAAATGTTAAGGATTAATCATATGTATTTTTTTATGCTGGACAGGATCATTCAAATTGATTTTTCCACTTTTCTTTGAGTTTTTCATAAACCTGCTTTACAAATGATTCAATATAAGAAAGAAAAATAATACTGTAACAATATAGCTAAATGTGTGGTAATGTCTGGCCACTGCAACTTTGGCAAGCTTTGACTAAATTCAGGTCGAAATTTGCATTTCTCTGAATACTTTGTACTGGATGGTGGCTAAGGGTAGGACATAAGCCACAATACAGCTATTTTAATTATTTGAGAACTGGAATGTGAGCAACTCTTCACCTTTTTAAAGTATGGAGGATACCAGACTATGATTAAATATTGTACAGGGAATCTGAAAAATTGGAGCTAATATTATAATCAAATACATCTTGTAAGTTATTCTGAAACATTTAAAAAGTATGATCACTGTTCTAGAAAGTTTTGGGGTATGATATATGTAAAAGATTACAAAATTAGTACAGTTACTGTTCTTTATGTATAGTCAAATGAAACCCATATTGTTTTTCTCAATTCACTTAAAAACAACAGAAATCCCTGTATCCCCACCCCATGTGAGACTTCAATTGCCTTGAAGTCAGGAGAGACATCTTGTTTTATTTTTTTTTTCCATTAGGGGTCAAACACATTGATTGATGATCAGTGATGTTCAATTTCCTGGAAAAATGAATAGTCTATGGGATCTACTATAAAGTATCTTCAAAATAACTTCTTTTTTTTTGGTTTGTTGATTCCTGGTTTATGCAACCATGTTTCTTCATACCAACTCCTCTTAACAATTCAATGTTCTTCATCTTCACTCCTACATGGAAACACAACACATCACAAACCTAGATTAAATTCTGTGCACTACTACTCTTTGTTTTTTCATCCCAGTCTCCACCTTGCATGACCTTAAATAACTTCTCTCTCTCTTTCTCTCTCTCTCTCTCTCTCTCTCTCTCTCTGCCTTTCAAGGTTCTAGTGTCTGTGAATGGCACATGGGGATAATGTCATCATTCAGCATAAGTGAGAGGAGAGTTGTCTCAGGGAGTCTTGGAGTGCAAGTGGAGATGAATTTTGCATGAAGGTCACAAATCATCTTGAAATACAGGAAAGATGGGTAAATTAGAGCCTGAGAAATGTATTTTGGTTCGTGAAAGGAAGGAATATGACACAGCCTGTTGGTTACATGCATGCGAGATGATGGAAAGAGTTCTCTAGGGGGACAAATTAAGTCCTTCCGGTCTGTGTATTCCATAAGAGGAGACCTTTCTTATTTATTTATTTATTTATTTTTGGTACTGGGAATCTAACTCATGACCTTATGCTGTACCGTTGAGCTATAACCCCAGCCCCAAGGAGAACTCTTTCTAGGTAGAGTCAGTTGGTCACCTGAAACCAACTAAGTCAAGTTGACATGCATAGCTGACCCTGTGGGTGAGATTTCTGAGTCCATGCAAAGGTGCTTTTCTTTCATGTGCTCTTTCCCAGTGTATGGGGTATGCTATGTCCCCCCAAGTCCTCATATAATTTTGATGGGGCTGAGTTATTGGTTTGTTATTGGTTTGTTGATTGACAATGTGAGCGCTGTGCCCGCCCAGGGGTGGAGCTGAGATACAGTGTAAGGGAAGGTGGGTCTTCCTCTTACACTTCCGCTTCCACCTCTCTCTCTCTCTCGCCAGCGCCACTTGTGGCTTGCAGCTTGCAGCCGCCATAAACAGCAGGCCCGCCATGCCACACTAACTTGGAGCCAACTTAAGTATGGACTGAAACTTCTGAGAAACTGTAAGAATAAACCTTTCCTTCCCTAACTTTGGGCGTCAGGTATTTTGTCTCAGCAATGAGTGAAAAGTAACTAAGACACCCAGTGAACCCGAATAGAGCCTCAGCATGTGTGTCAACACTGCCTTTCAGACAGCACCTACTGACACAGTTGAATTTGAATTTTGTAAAGTATAACAGTCTTGGTCTTAGTAATAATGTGATTTCAAGGGCAACAGAAAACATTTTGCTATTTTAACTTCCTCTGTGCCCTTTCCCAATAAAATTCCCCTGTCCTAGCTCTTCACTAATGTGTGATACTGTCTTTGACAGACAATGTAATCATTCATTCAACAATTTGAACATCTAGATTGATGCTGACCCATCCTTTCCAGCTTTCTACCTATCTATTCCCTTTTAATGTCCCTTTTGTATCATTAATTCATGCTCATGTCCCCTGAGGGTCACCTACTATAAAAGAAACCTTCCCCAAACTGTCACTTGTGAAGTCTGTCTGCCTGTCTTTCTAGCTTACAGAGGTGTGGCCTGGGTCTGTTGCACTAAAAATGACCTTCTCTTTTCTTCTTTACTCTTAGCAGAGTGACTATCACTCCTTCAGGACCCTGCTGCTGCAGTGGCTGCTGCTATTTTCCTTTTATTGAGGACTAACAGTGGCCAAGAAGAGTGATGATATATGTATTATCATTTAAAGTCTTAAACATGAACTCCAAGAGGTAAATGCTAGAAACTGGATATAAAATGAGTGATTTGTTAAAGGACACCCAGATAGTATGTAAGAGTGAGGACGAATTAATTCCAATCTTATGCTGAACCTTTAATTTCCCTATCAGACCACTTTTATGTTGACTTTTTTTTCCAGACTTTATATTCCTCAATCTAATGCTGACTGAAAGAACTTTCTACTAATGGCTGGCACACACTTGTAATCCTAGAACTTGGAAGGCTGAGGCAGGAGAATTGTCATGAGTTCAAGACAGTCCAAATGACATAGTGAGACCCTGTCTCAAAACAAAAACAAAAACACAAAAACAAAAACAAAGAGCTTTCTGTTAAGATTAATTATTCTTCTATACTTTTACAGAGCCAAATACCACAAATCAGTGTTAAGAATTTGAAAAATGGCTAATCTAATTAAGGAATTACATTTTAAATTTCATCTGTTTTAAATTTAAATAGGCACAAGTTGCTAGTGGTAATCCTACTGGACAAAAAGGTTTCAGTACCTCGATGCAATTAGATCTTGTTAAAAGGGCCTTCATGTTGACACTGCTTTCTATTGGGCTCAAAGATTATAATCTCATGATTGTTTTTCCAGTTTCTAGCTCTTTTCTTTCATTAGTTTCCCATATGTAAGTTGATCCCTTCCCAAGTTTTTCTTGACTTGTTTCTTTCCTACAATTTACTCCTCTGCATTAACACTAATTCTGGTATCTTCAAATATTTTCTTTGTGTAAATGATCAAAATCTTTATTCTTTCTTCTTTCTTTCTTTCTTTCTTTCTTTCTTTCTTTCTTTCTTTCTTTCTTTCTTTCTTTCTGTGTTTTGTTTTGTTTTGTTTTGTTTTGAGACAGGGTTTCACTATGAAGCAGTTCAGGCTGGACTTAAACTCACTTTGTAGCCCAAGCTGGTCTCGAACTTAACAACGATCCTCCTATCTTAGCCTCCTGAATGCTGGGATTACAGTCATACACCACCACACTCCGCACTTCCTCTGATTTTCACTACCCATAGGTATCTGAAAAAACCAGAAGTAATCTTTTACCACCATGTTTCAGCTCCTCAGACTTAAAACTTTTAATTCTTCTTAGGTGAATATATCTTTTATTTGGTTGTATGAAATTATGAGCTAAGTTTCATGGATCATCTTATAACTTATAACTCCTGAATTTGTTCTTACTTCTTTGCTTTCTCAGCTACAGTCTTATTTCTGAGATTCTAATAGCAAGTCACTTAGAATGGTTTCTCTAAGCATTATAGCAATTCTATAAATTACCTCTTTATACCTTCAGTGATACAGTTTTTCCTTGTTACTGCCATTAAATGAATTATTTTGAAATCCAACTATGAAGATTCATTTTCATTTGAGGATAACTTATTCATTTCAATTAAAGCCCATGCACTTCAGGCTGGGTTTGGGTTTCATGGTTTTGTCAATGCCCACATCCAATTTCTATTTCTCTGTGTAATTGTTGAGTTGTTTTGACTAGGAAAAAAAGTTTCTTTCCCTAATTTCCACAGTAATATCTATTTGTATCCTTTCTATGTGTTCTTATGTATACAGGTACTCATGACTCCTTTTAGCTTTAACGAATACAATTCTATTTTATATGTATGAATCTTTCACAACATCTAGAAAAACCAGCGAATATTGACTTGCAAACTTCAGATCTTAGATATAATTTAAATCAGTTTTTTTTTGGTCTTTTTGAGACAGGTCTTGCTTTGCAGTTCAAGTCAGCATTGAACTCACTTTGTAGCCCAGGCTGACCTTGAACTCACAGCAATCCCCTTGCAGCAGTCTCCCAAGCACTGGGATTACAGGCAATAAATCAGTTCTTAACTGTTTTTAATTTTTAAAAAGTTGTACTTCTTGGATACCAGATGTCTCCACATGATCGAGAATACAAGGGAGAAAAAGACATGTCCCTGTTATAACAATTTCAAATTGTAACAGAGAAGACACTCAGAACATTGTTTTAAAATAAAGTGAATGTGTAGAGTATTAGAGTGATGTTCCAGGTGTAGTTTGGAACAAAAGAAAGGTTAATAAAATTTTAACAGATTATGTAAGGAAATGTTAGTAAATGAAGAAATCTTGAGAGATTTAGAATTTAAAATATTTGGAAGAAGATCCAGAAGTCTGAAGATAGGAAAGTATCTAAGTAGCATGGAGAATTTGAGCAGTGTTTACAGATATGAGACAGCATGATATTTATTGGAAATCTCTTTCTTTTTTCTTTCTTTCTTTCTTTCTTTCTTTCTTTCTTTCTTTCTTTCGTTCATTCTTTCTGAGTATCTAGAACATACATAAAGTCAGTAACAGAATGAAAACCATTATATATGAACTCTTTAAGCATACATAGAGGGTTTTGTATGCCATCCTTATGAGTTTAAGGTTTCTACTGCGGAGAACCATTAAAAGTTTTATGCAAGGGGAGTGATTTCTCCAGATTTGCTTTACAAAAGTTGTCTTTGCTAAAAGAGTGAAAGAATTCAATATTGCAGGTAGTAAGATATTTTAAAACCTTGTTATAATACTGTAACTAAGAGGAATAAAATATTAAATTAGGCACTGGCAGAAAGGATGAGAACAAATCCAGTGAATGATAGATGGATAGCAATGAAATTAAGAAAATGAAGCACTTTTTTCCTTTTCTTTGGAAAAAATGTTTTGGTAAAAAAGAAAATAAATCAATTTATTTCTTAAAGTCTGGGCCTGGATGAGTCTGTGTGGCCTCTGAATCAGAGAGGCTGAGTGTCCACGAGGCAGATTAACACAGAAATATTGAATTAGGAGGGCAGTCTAAAATGGCAATATAGACTAATTGGAAGTTTATTTGCTTTTAGGTTAAAAATAAACATGACCTTGGAGAAGGATGCAAAGAGAAACAGACTTTAGTCTTTTCACTGATTTGTCTTTTTTTTCTTCCATTTGGAAATAAAAACACTTGTACACTTAAAGGAAACTAATTTTGTCACTCCTGTTCTAGGTTACAGAGTAACAGAAGAGGAATATGAAGGAAGATAATTACAAAAATGTTTATTAGAGTGGCCATTGTATCTGCTTTTCTTTTCTAATTACCATTTGAAAATAAAAGATAAATTGTGTTAATGCACATCTCAGGGATTAATGTATTAAAATGTAGTGAAGGTTTGGGAATGCTTTTAATAGAGTAAGATATTTTGACTTCTTATTCCCATCTATGATTCTGTAAAATAGGTCATAACTCTAACTTTTCTGGCTTGTTTTTCATTTCTCCTTTTGGAAATCAAATATTTTTGGAGACAGAAATACATATTAGGAAAATTATAGTCTTTCTTGCATCCATTTGTAGAGTTACTGCTTTGTTCCTAATACAGCTGTTAAACTTTATTTATATTCACAATTTTCAGAAATAATCAGACTGACTGTATTCTGTGTCATTTCCCATCAGGCTGTGTTTGCTTTTTATACTTAAACCCTCAGCTGTGTATTTACTACTCATTCTTACATGGTAGTACTTTCTCTTATGTTAGCTTTATTCAAGGCTAGATTGTTTGATTTTATACTTATCATACACCATTCCATAAATACAGAACTTAGCACCAGTGTATTAAAGTGTGTTGAGTGTTTGATTTCTTCTGACAATCTGTGTATGCCATAACGGTTTATCTACTTTCTCAGTGTTACTTCTCATTTTCTTCTTTGATCGGGAGCCTGGGGAGAAGTTTAGGAGTGATTGGGATGTAGCACACGCAGTGGTGCAAGGCTTACACTCACTCTTGAAATTCAGAGGGAAGGAAGCAGGATATTCTTTTAGCAGAAGCCTTGGCCTTGAAATTCTATTCACCAGAAGCTGGACTGTTGATCTCAGAGCCACAGAGGAAGACCCATCTGTTTTCTCAGGCTCTTGCTTTTAGTGAGACATGTGAAGGAAACGCCATGAAAACCCCTGGGACTGCTTGAAATTCTTGAGGCATGTTTATAGTCTAGGTCTGTGGAGACTCATGTATGACTATAAAGATGAGATACTTTATTCTATTTAAATATTCTTAGAGAATATTTATTACTACATTTTATTACATTTAGTTGCCAATAAAAAAAATTGAACACAATATTCTCTTTCTTTTTTATGTTCATTCCATAAGTAAGCAGCAAATTTTCTGGAGACATATTCAGATTAATGAGGGCTGAAAATTATTTAGATAGACTCAGACTTACATACATATGTACCATTTTAATTGCCAATGATTTGAAGGGAAATTGTAATATTCATTACTATCATTGTATTAATAAGAATAGTATGTTATTAAACTTATATAGATTTCTTTATAATATTCCTTTATCAATAACTATTAATAAAATAATAAATTTTGCATTGTTATTAACTTTTTTCAAATGATTAAGTTTATTGAAATTTATAGTGTCTTGTACTACTTCATAATCATATTTTAACATGCTTCCTGATTTGCTCTTATCAGTTTTGGAATCCATTACCTCACCAGATAGAGTTCAAATTAAGTTCTTCTGCTATCTTGTGGTTGAAACCTGAAATACCAAATGTTGTATTTGGAGACTTCATACTTAGTTATGGAGAAAGGGGAAAAATACATATATATATATGTATTCAGATCACTGAGAGAGGGCTAAAGTGTCCTGAGAGAACACCTGATCTTAATCAAAATTTCAATAGTTATCAAATCATTCTCAGTTCCAAGGCTGACACTGGAAAAAAGTCACATTGTAAAGCCATTAGAGATAGAGCCAGGACCAGATATCAGTTAAGCAGCAATAATTTAAATATTCTTTAGTGGCCCTAAAAAATTAAAACTCCTACTAATTCTCTCTCAGAATTCTCTCTCCGACTAAGATGAATCAAGCCAAATTTTTCAAATAGACAAATTAACTCACTGCAAACATACTATATTTCCTTTTCCTTTTCTCACTGAGGCCAAAGGTAAAGTCAGTCACTAGATGTAGCAATACAAGGATAGAAGAACTTCAGCCTTGTTAATATATCCAATGTAGATTTCTTTATTTTGAATGCAGGCATAGATTATTGTCAGGAAGAGAGAGGTAGGAATAAAAAAGGCATAATTTCCAGCATCTGCAGTTTTGCTGGTGCCTTGCTTGTATTCCCCAATATCATGAGAGCATTCCTGGGGTAGCTTCCATGTTCAGTCTGAGAAGATGGAGAAAACTTATCACTCTGCCTCTACTCTTTTCTCCCAAGGAAAGTGAGGCTTGTCTATGTACCTGGGGTTACTTTATGTTGTTACTATAGAACTTTAAGGTGGTTCAGTTCCCATCTGTAATCGTCATCTTTGCCTTTAACTCTCAAATCCAAAAGTAACTTCTAAGAAGTCTCATTTTATAGAAACTATAGAAAATGGTGCAGTACTTAAGAAATAACAGTAGACTGAATATTTCAATTAAGTCAGAGTTGAATTGAACTTAGCAATTTGTTAGATAAGCTGAATTTGATCTATGTTTTTTATGCCTCAGTTTTACTTGTTAAAGCTTTATTCAGTAAATTTCAGTTTAGTGTAATCAGCAAATACACACACATCTGCCTAGTTCTACCACCACCTTTCAAAAATATCTTTTTCTTTACAAAGCCCTCTATTTCCTCTGGCAGATGCTGAAAGTATTAATGGTGACCAAGAGGCTTCTGTCTCTTAATGAGTAGCAGGTGTGGTCAGAATGTCTTATTATGTTTTACTTCCTCACCCAGGATATTGTTCTATGTTTGTAAGACATTTTTGCATTTCTCCATCAATGGTCCCTTTATTTCATATGGAATATCTCAGTGTCTGAAATGAATGTTATACTTCACACTAAAGCTTGACATTTGCTGCCACAGAGACTACCTCACCTACTGGGGACAGTAATGGAGGTCAGGTGGAGCAACTCTACTAATGTTTCCCAGATTTGAGGATTCTTTAAGGTCAGGGGGTATGGTAGGAGGTGGAAGGGAGGGGGTATGGAGGAAGGATATGACTATATTTTTTGATAAAGCTTTTGTTTCTGGTCCTCACAGTGTGATTGAAATCCCTTCCCATCGTTTGACTGCTCCAGATGGATTGGAGCTGGTCCATCTTGGAGTCTTTTGTTTGATGTTCTGCTGTGTAATTAATGAGAAAAAACACCTTTTTGAATGCATGATAGTTTTGCATCTTAAGGATGAATCCAAATCCTATATTATGAATTATTTCACTGAGAATAGAGAGTTTATATTCTGCTATGCACCTGTCTACAATTCTTCTCCCACTACACTCAGAGCTTCTTGGAGCCATGTTTTATGGAGGTTTTTCAATTTTACAGATTTTTCTTATTCTTCAACTCTTTTATCAATATTGACAGAAATATCTACAACTCTCATAGGAATAAATCTCTTGGTTTAATTTTAAAAATTTCCTTGGTATAGGATTTGAATTATGCTAATCTTCCTGTATAAAAAAGGAATAGGTTTTACAGAAGTTTCTTTCTTAGTTTAAGTTAGCTTTTTTCCTTAACAATGTTTGAATTCATTTGTTTCTGTTTTATAGGATGCTTGTTTGTAGATGTCCAAATAGACCTAAGAACATAGCTGTTGGGACTTGAGTTTTCTCTTTAGACTACAAACTATTGGTATTTTAAAAAATGAATCAAACTGAAGGACAGAAACTTAAAAGATGAATTAATACATTTTAAACATAGGGTTAATTATCAAGCTATAAGAAACTACTCTGGTATATTATATAATATATAGTTATAAACTTTATCAAATTTTTAGCAACTACAATAATTTTAAGTTTTAAGAAGTTTCATTTACATGCTCTCTGGTTTTCAGGAACCCTTGAGAATGAAGTTTAGAACTTATTCACTATGTATTTCTTATGACTGAGTCACTAAACATCCTCTGCTGGATGTGAGCCAAGTTTTTACAGCCAGAATGATACTGTGTGAAGGAAGCAAGAATCCAGCTGCAGTTTTTATTTCATGAGTACCTAAGAAAAGCTTTTAAATATGCAGGAGTTGATTGGGCTGGGGTCTCTTTCTTTTCATTTTCTGATCATTTTTGTTCAACTTTCTGACTGTTACATACATATCTAACTTGTGTTCAAGAAGGAAGATGTAGGAACTGTTTGATGTGTACGTGATCATAAACTTTTAAAGCCTTCACTTCCTCAAGGAGAGAATATGTCATTTAAATAAATTTAAATAAAAGTGACCACAGACACCGAGGTTTATTTTGTAACCAGGGATTTACAATTCTAAACATTGCCAATTTACCATTATGCAACAAGGGTGAAAAGAAATTTACAAATAATTTTATCTTATTTGAAGACGTATTAATCGAGCCTGTCTAATATTTAGGATTCATTATCTATCTTTTGCTTTATCCTTCAGCAATAACTATGAGACATTTTAAGCCATGTAGTATATCCAGCAACAATTTCCTATTTAAAAACATTTCAGAAGTTTAACATATTGTACATTAATGTTTATGATCTTCATTATTTACCTAATGAAACAATTCAAGATTTATCTGCAACCAAAAGAGATAGCAAGAAACTAGTCCAGGCTGTATTTAAATCCAATGTGAAAGAGAAAGAAATATTACCCATATCATAGGGATTTTGATAGATAGATAGATAGATAGATAGATAGATTTTTATGCCTAGATAATCCATCTAACTCTCTATCTATCTGTTTGAGGGAGCTTGGATTAGATGAGAGCAACTAAGATGTCAAAAAACTACTTTTGAGCTTTATGGGAAAAACATAAATTGTTCAATGATTCCCTATGCTCAAAGAGAACACTAAGGTAGCATAAATAATTTTGATCAAAGTTGCTAGTAACTTAAAGAAGTTTGAATTTAAAATAAATGAGAACAGTTTCTTTTTCTTCTAATTACTGGCTTCACCAATGATTGATCTCACCTTAAGGCCAGAGAAAGAATTATTGGCCCTGAATAGACTGGCAGATTACCTTGTGGGACTTGAGTTGGTAAAAAAAAGTAGAATCACCTTGTACCAGAAAACTTGGGCAAATCTTGAAGAGTTTGAGCCTTTCATGCAGGGAGTCTACAGCAATGCAATGGTTTCTCCTTTTATGAGCGTGTTTCTTTGTTGCTTTCCTTCTGTTACTTCAAATGATCTCTTCCTTTTGTTTATGGAAGACAGATAAATTAGCCAGAATGCATGAAGCAAGCTATGTCCTATGATCTATTAACACTTGAGAATGAAGGCTTACCAATGAATGAAAATATGAGCATTTAAGAAATATCTCTTGATAAAATAGAGACAAAACTCTTCACACTAGGATTAAGAGGCACAGATCTGCCACTCATTTTTTCCTTGCTTTCAATATGTTTTCTTTTTATAATGAATATCTCAAAAATGTGATAACTAGATGGGTAAAAATGTCAGTGATAGATACCAGAATGCAAGTTATTCAAAAGCAGAATATACCCTATGCCTGTCAATTAGAGAAAATGTGAGATGGTCCCCAAAGCTTCTGTATTCATTCTGACAGGCACACATCATAGCTGTTTACTCCTGAAGAGACCACAAACAGCAGATATTTTGAACAAGAGCAGAACATCAGTCCTAGCAAAAATATACTAGACAAAGTACATTTTTGTAAAATCTGTGGTTTCTCCATTTGAATTCTCTCTGCTGCTAGGAAACTTGATAACTCTCTTCTCCTCAAGCTTATTTTCAGCAAATGGTCAATGAATATTCACTCAAATGCTATAAAAAGTGCAAGACCTTGCACAAGGATAAGGAACTCCAACGGTCAAAACATTATAGCTTTAAAACTAAATAAATAAATCCAGAAGACTGGCAATTCAATGCTTTCAAACAGAAGGGATGGTACTTCTGAGGGCACTTTGGCATTCCTCAAACTACAGCCTATCCATGACCACATATTCCCTTCAGCCATTGTTGTCATTGGTGATTCCTCTTCCTCTTTTAACCCAGTCCAAAGCTCTGGAAGCCTGTGTTGGGAGAGCCCTTAAGTCTTTTCTTTTAGACTATCATGGGGATTTGGAATTTAGGGGACATTCGTTGATCAAGATTTTGTAAGTTTTTATTAATACCATACATATATTCTCAATAAATGTAATCCTGACAGTTCTCCATTATTTCCAAACTCTTCTTTCGGTAAACTACTATTTTAAAGAAGTTGCATCTATATGAGACTTTCAAAATTGATGCCATCTGCTTAGGTATCTGTTTTTTTCCATTGCTATTCTCAGCAGAAGAAGTTAATGACATAATTCAGAGGAAGAAAGCCTCGTGGAATTTGACAGTAGCAAGAATCAGTGGTGTGCTAATTTGGTCATTGTACATATCCCAGCTTGGTATCTCAATTTTAACAGTAGCTGGAGTGCTAAGTCATACACACCGATGGTGAAGACATGACCTCAGGGGCTCCTTCAGGCTGTGAAGATTATTATACCTAGTGCATTTTGCTACTGAGATTCTCACTTCCTCCAGTCTGCAGCTAATTTGTGCAGCACACATGATCTTTTGCTTGTGGGCCAAGAGTGGTAGAATACATGTGATTTGTATAGCAGGCTTTCAACCTGAAGTTCTAGTTTCTAGATCTAGATACAACTTAAGATACTTCACAAGTCATGAAGTGACAATTTTTTTTTTGACCAGAACATGTAAAATGATACATTTATATATACACATTTGTGTATGCATATATATATGTGCACATATTATATGAATAGTTTAAGATTTACTTATACATTTGAAATATTCCAGAGGTAAAGTCTATTTTTAAAAATGTAGCTCATTCCAGCATCAGAAAATAGACTAAAGATTTATGTTGATAAGGTATATGTTACTGCCTACATTAAAAAATTGAATCATATTTTGCTGAGCTGGAAAACTCTGATATTCAAAATGCTTTTTTAATACAAAACATTAAGTAGTACTTAGGCTAATCCTTAAATATGATAAAAAGCTTTCTTTAAGGTTAAATTTACTTAAAAACTAAATCTATCAAATTGGAATTAGTATGTGATATTAATATATTTCTTGTTCTGTTTTTACTTTTCCTTTCAGTAAGGACATATGGGTCCACTGATTTCAACATTCACTATCTGACATATTTACTTCTATTTTTCAAGTTAATTATAGTAGAAAAACTATGTCTTCCCAACAATGCTATAAAACTAGCTCAGAAGCTCCATCTTTCCTGCCAGCGTCAGCTCATGGAAGAACGCTGTCTTCTGTTCCTGTCGAGTAGGTGATGTGCATTAAAAGAGTCAGGCAAGGGTGAGGGCTGAGGTAGGAACTGTTCCCCAGTCCTGGCACAAGGAGATCTGCACAGTGTCAGCGGGCTGGAAGCCCTCACACAACACAGATTATGATGATTGGCTTTATCTGGCCAATCTTATCTTCTCTAAACTGAAGCAAGCTTTTATAAATGGAAATCTTTTTTTCAGGTGTTTTCACTGCTGCAACATGAGGCAGAGGCCTCCAACCCAGTAACCTTTAATTGGGATCACTTAAACGTAGACTTTTTACAGGAATATCTTATTATCCCCCTTGTATCCAAGTAAATCTATGAAATACTAAGGAAGAGTCCCAGAAAATGCTATTTTCTCTTTCAAAGAGAATCAAATGTAATGAATGTATCCTTCTCTCTTTAGAATGCTAGAATAAGATGATACCGTAAAATGGGCTCTATGACATGAAGGTTTATTGCTTTTTATAAAATCTGTTAACATATTGGCAATCATGGAATTTAATACTATGGGTTTTTTTTTTAACATTTGTCTTTTGTCTGATGACCTATTGTTGCATGTTCTTTCTTCTGGAAAATTTTTTTAAGTCACCTTTCACCAGTCAGCAGTAGCATTTTGTCCTGACCCATTATTAAGTTATTAGAAGTAAAAACATTTACCTCCAGTAAGAAATCAATTGTAACTCTGTACCCAATCACCAAAAAAACAAGCCATGTTTCTACTTCTGCAGAAGAAACTTGAATATCATAATGACTACAGTTTCAAATTAGAGGACTGTATTTTCCATTCAAATATGATTGAGAATAGTATCATACAAGAGGAGATGGTGTACTGTTTTAGCACACGACTGGGGACTAAGAGGTCTAGTCGCTAACAAATTAAATATCTATGACTTCAAACCATTCATCAACTAGGACTTCAGTTGCCCTCTTTGGTAAATAAAAAGAGGAGTTGTAGGTGCACCGAGTTTTTTTTATATCATATGATTTAATAAGTTACTTCAAAACATAAGTGCAATATCCTTTTGTGTTGTTTTGAGCATTTCATAAGACAGTTTACATATAGCTCCTAATAAGAAAAGTGGCTGAAAGAAGACCAATAAGTGGAAGTGAGTCTCATAATAAATTTATGACTCGCATTTTCTGCAACAGCCAATCCTATTAAGACCTGTTATTTCAACAATTGCCACAAGATGGGAGTGTTTACCTTTATCGCTTTCTTTTTTTTTTCTAAATAACCTGCTGAAGGAATTATTTTGTTGTTGCTTTCAGTATTTCTTTTCAAAACAAATGAAGAAGTGGTTTGCTCACTTGCAAAAAGAGCAGTCTGAAGATTTTATGTGTATGTACATACAGTCCCCACACATGTCAGTTTTAGTGTATAATTTATTTTAGGGGCTTTTCATCCCTTTCCATGTGGATTCTGAGCATTTCAGATAGATTAATTTTCAGCATTCATACTCACCTATGAGAGCAAAGCAAAAAATAAATTATGCAAGGGATGACTAAAATATATAGTAAATGTTTAAATTTTAAAAATTTTATTGTGGTAGTCACATTTTTATTAATCCTCCCCAAAATACTCAATCCCATTGTTGTTGCCATTTGCATAGGCAGTTCTAAAAGTCCTCTTTCATTAGTATCTTTATGAGGTATGACAAAATATGGTGGATGCTACTGCCAAGAGCCATCTAATGGAAAGGAAGGCTCTTAAGCAATTCGGTGTGTCCTTATCCACCTTATTCACCACATCTAGCCTCATGCGGCTTTTGGTTCTTCTCAAAAGTCAAGACGGCTATGAAAGATAAACGTTTTGACTCAATTTAGACATTGAGGCAGCCATGGCAACAATTGAAGACATTCACCAAAGAGGACTTCCCAAGTTGCTTCAGAAAGCAGCAAGAGCCGGGCGTGGTGGCACACACCTTTAATCACAGCATTTAGGAGGCTGAGGTAGGAGGAGTGTTTGAGTTCGAGGTCAGCTTGGGCTGTAAGGTGAGCAAGGCTGGCCTGAGCCACATAGTGTGACCCTGCCTTGGAAAAAAAACAGGGCTGGGAGTTTGGCTCAGTGGCTTCAATGCCTTCTTGGTAGTCACGAGGTTGTGAGTTTGATACCTGGTTCCGACAAAAAAAAAAAAAACAACACAAAAACAAAACAACAACAACAACAAAAAAAAAAAAACCAGAAAGTAGCAAGAACAGTTGTGCAGAAAGTAGCAAGAACAATGTGTTAAAGATGAAGAGGATTATTTTGAGGGGGATTAATCATGGTATTTCAAATGAAAAAAGAGGCAGTTTTATTTCCTCTGAAAATCTATAAACAGATAGATGGGACGTTAAAGTAATACTGGTCTTTTACAAGTAACTTTACTGAGATTTCATCAAAGATGGCAGAATAGTGAGCAACAGGGTTAACAACCTCCCTGAAAGATACCGTCCAGATGCTGGAATATAGCAACAAGAAGAAAACAAGAAGGAGGGAGGCAGGTCCTCTGGATCCAGGAAGAATCTAAAGCGAGAATTGAAGCCCACAGAAACAGTGGAAAGAGGCACTTAGACAAAGAGTGCAGTGGCTGGCCGTGCCTCTGCCTGGAGCCAACCGCTCTGTGAAAGGAATTCCTAGAACCTGGGAACGCACGGTTTGAGAGCCACGCCTGTGGCAGCAGCAAACTTGGAGTCCTCACCCTAGAAAGACTGCATCGGAGGAGAGCAGCAGTGGACGGGGGAGCCAGCCTGGAGAACTGTGAGTGGACATCCTCACCCTCCCACGCGAGGGGGAGATTGGCGGGGAGACATCTTGGAGTTGAGCTGGGGACTCCTGGCTGGGTGCAGACCCACGGAGGTTGCTCAGGCTGAGCCCTGTCTCTGCAAGCATACTGGGGGCCACCTCAGAGGGTCCCTGCGGGTTACAGGCTTGGTCTGGAGACGGCGGCTACTTGCGCACTCCAGGGATGTTGTGGAGAGTCCCGGGGTGATTGATCCATCGGCCCAGGTTCGCAGGTGGCCACTGGCCCCTGTGTGCACCGCGCACTCCACCAACCATCACGGAGGCAAGGCAGGCTGGGGAAAGGCAGAGGATAGCGCTGTAACAGCGCCCCCAGTGGCAACCATCAGATATCCATAGTCGGTGCCAGCTAGAAGCACCAGTCTCACTTTGGAGAGGTTTTGGCCAAAGCAGGGAGTGCCTGGGTCCCTGGTACCAACTCGCCCAGGGGAATGAAGAAAAATGCCAAGATAAAGAAACAGAGGGCAGTCTCTGGCCTCCAATTCAAACAGAGCAAATCAAGGAGATGCAAACACAGAGGAGATTAGGAGTCCCACAACTGAAGTTTGTGAGGTGATGGCAACTGAAGTAAAGAAACAACTTCAAGAGGCTATAAAAGAAATTAGAACAGAAATACTGACTCAACTAATGGAAGAAAACATAATAAAAGAACTGCTAGGCAACCCTAAAGGAGACATAGATGAAAAAAATGGAGCATAGGAAAACGAGGGAAACCAGGAATGAACAATACAAAAAAGACTTAGAATACATGAAACAGATTCAAAGAGACTACCAGGAATTCAAAAAATCCAAGGAAAGCTGGCAAAACAACCTGAAGGAAACTAAACATAGACTTTCAAACCTTGAACACAAGTTTACAGCTTATGATCGAGAAAGGCAAGATCTCTTAAAAATAACAAGAAACCTAGAAGTAACAATACAATGGCTGCAAGACAACTCAAAGAAGTATAACTTAAGAATTAAAGATGTGAGTGAAAAAGCAGGGGTCAATACAAATCAAATTAAAAACCTATTTACAGAAATAATTTCAGAAAACTTTCCAAACATGGGAAAGTGACTTTCAGATAAGTGAAGCATATAGAACTCCAACTAAACATAACCAAAATATACCTACACCCAGACATATAATAATCAAGTTCCCAGAAATTCAACACAAAAACAGAATATTAAAAGCATTTAGAGAGAAAAAACTGATCACCTACAAAGGAAAACCCATCAGAATCACGACAGACTTCTCAACACAAACCATCAGGTCAAGAAGAGCTTGGAGTGAAGTATTTCAAGCTCTAAAAGAAAACAGCTTCCAACCCAGATTGATGTACCCTGCAAAGCTATCTTTCAAAATCAATAGAGAAACAAGATACTTCCATGACAAAGAACAACTAACGGAATTTATGACAACCGAGCCAACCCTACAAAGAATACATTATAGAGAGAGAGAAAAAATGTCCACAGCTCCAGAAACAGTGGTAAAGTGATAGCACCAAGTAGGGCAGACAATTAAATAATCCATCACTGGGATTTGAGTTCAGTAATGTCTTTAATGAGCTGTTTAGTTTGATCTTATTCTATCTCCACCTATCTAATCTCATTATATATGATGACATAGACAGCTATTCCAGAAATAACAAAATATATCAGGATAGCCTTTATTGATATATGATCATCTTGCTTTGAAATCCTGTATTGCTTTCATTGTTCTGTTTGGAGTGATTTTAGCCTATTCTGGTTTGTTTGATTGTGCTATAATAGATGACATAGGCAACTGATTAGAAGATAAGAGGCATTATAGAAACCAATGTTGGATTACTATGTATTGCTTCCATTGTTTTATTTGTCATTGGTTTTATTCAGTACTATTTTGTTAGAGTATATTAGGACTGAAAGTATGGGCAGTTATTTTGAAGATAACAAGAGGTATTACAAGGGGAAAGGAGGAAAGAAGGAAGGGAAAAGGAAAAAGACATAGATTTATATATGGGT